>VZRQ01002543.1:324369-336463 GCA_013397975.1 Machaerirhynchus nigripectus
CAGATTAGTAATTTGAATAAGGTGTGTGGTGTTATACACAAAATAGACTTTAATATATCTTTTAATTTAAATGTGATTACATGCTGACATAAGTGTTAAAGCCACAAGTCCAGCTTATCCTTCTCCCTCCATTTGCACTTCAGTAACACAACTTGGACCACTGTCAAAATGTTGTTACTGGAGTATGGCATTAAAAGCCTATTTAATGTGAGGCTAATGACTGACTCTCAAAGCAATCTTAAAGAAAACCTTGGATAAGTTCCTCGCTTTCTTTGTGATAAATGGATACTGGATTAATCAGAACTCATTTACAAAATGTCATTAGGAAGTGGGAGAAATATTTTAGTGAGAAAATGTGCTTACTGGCACTGTTGTAAATACATATATTTTTTCTTTTTAATGACAGTCACATGATAGTTGAGAATTTTCTTAAAGCATTCTCTCTTTTGGATTCATATAAATAGTTATTCAGAATGTCTTTCCTTTTAAAAGTAAACTCTAGCAGAATAATTGCACAGAAAAGCAGATTCAAATTCTAATCAAAGCTTTAAGCTTTTTAAATGGATCTTATGTTTCCTTCACAGATAATGAAGTAGGCTGTCGTCTAGAAGTTTGGCTTTGGGTTTTTTTGTGATTTCATTTCTTTTGCCTCTTAAATGGTCAGTTGTCTTACCACCAGGGAAGTGGCAGGTCCGCTTTTCAGAGTGATAAAAGAAAAATCTGAACCTTTGAATAAAGAAGGCTTCAGAGACCAGTAATAGAATGCATCAGAAAAAAGCTTATTATGTTACAGACATTATCCTGCATGGATAAGTTAGGAAATTTTTAATTAGATTCCATTTTTTTCCTAGTTAAATTTTGGTAGTAAAATAATCAAATCATTTTGGTTGTGCTCAGCCTCATCTGAGTTGCATTTACATCCCTCTAAAGCTGAAAAAATCCCATATGTAATGAAATATCCCAAAGACAGTGATTTACATTTTGCAGGGGATGTTCCCCAACACCCTTTCCCAGTCCTGTGCAGTGACTGGTCATCTTGGTGTCTGGCTGGGAACATCCTTGTCCATCCCCATGGTGTTACATAGGACTAAGGCGTTCTGGCCATCTTCTCACTGATGCTGGTACAGCGAGTCTGGAAAATTAGCATGGGAGATTAGTTCAAATGGGTTTGGGTTTGGTTTTTATTTTTCTTTCCTTTCTGTTTTATTTTCTTTTTTCTTTTCTTTCTTTTCAAACATGAGAAAGATCTCTTGGAAACATAATTTGAAGATTACAAAAAAAGAACAGCTGAGAGTAATGTTAGCAAAGATACATGAAAAACTGTCTCAGTTCAGAACATAACTAAACAGTGCCTTTGTAGATGCAATTAAACTCCTTCAGACCACCACCACCAGTAAACAAACCATCCCATATACATCCAGTCCTTGGGAGACTTAGGTGTTTCACTACAGTCTGCTAGTGGCTGTGTCATTGTGCATGGTGAGGTCTAGAGAGTTCTGTATGACATACATTGTGAAAATATGTATGGCTTGCAACTAATAAATTTTATGGTGTGTCAAAAGGCAATTTTAATCTTTTAGAGAGATCTGGAGCAAAAGGAAAGTTCTTCTATTTATAGGTGTTTTTTGGAAAGGTTTTCTGTGTCTTTTTCTAAAAATATTACCAAGAAAAAAACATTGATATCAGGCTTGATGTCTAAATTGGAGGTTACAGATCCACCAATTTCAAACAAGTTGTTATGATTTTTCTTGAAAAAATCTTATATTAAGATGTTTAAGATGTGGAGCATTACCTGCTCTTAACTATTTTGAAATATATTAATAAAAAATTAAAGTTTTTTTAAAATTCTTCAACTTCATGTGTTTATTTCCATGGCCTGGTCAAGACTGAAGGATTATCTTTCATCTATAAGAAGAAAGAAAAATGCCTGTTAATACAAAGCTTAGAGTCAAGTGTTCAGAATGATTTAGTTTTTAAAGAGAAACATTCTTTGTGTTTACAATAATTCTGGAAAGGACTCTATGAGATACTGCTGCCCTTACATCTGCTATTCTTCTCTGGCCCATTTACCTTCCTTAATATAATTTTCCACATTTTACTGACATCATAACTGGAGAAAAGTCTGTTGAAAAGCTTTAAATTTTGCAACTTTGCTTGCCCCACATCTGTGCTCTTATAATGCCTCCTCTCTGATATTATGCACGACTACAAAATGTGAAAAGCTGTGGGTCTTAACACCTACGTTTTTCAGCTAAGCCATACTTTATTATGATCAAGATTATGACAAAATGAAGAAAAGTATTTAGTTTTGGGTTAGCTTTTTTTGTTTGTTTGGCTTGATTTAGAGGGGTTTTTTTGTGTGTGTGTTTTTGTTTGCCTGGGGTTTTTATTAAATTTTATTTTATTTTAAATTTTTATTTAAAATTTTATTAAATTTTTATTTTTTATCCATTATTTCTGTAAGCACTAGTGAGCTCTTCTGTGAGCTGTAGTGCTTATTGCTACTTTTTAATGCAAACTCTTTGGAAATATTTATGTCTCCTAGTTATGGTTTGTAATAGCTAAATACAAATCTTGATTTTTACAGCTACGTTCTTTGTATATGTCTAGTAGAAAGAGACTTTCTCTTGGGTTGATATAAAGATCTTTATACTCTGGGGTTGATAATAAGACTTTCATTCTCAAATCTGTCCCTTGGATGGAGGTTTGTGGAAAAAGTCTGGCTGAAATGGCTTTATGGTCCAAGGTTGTGATGCCTAATGAACAGGGCTTTCTTCCTAAAAGCTGCCTTCACCTCCAAGCCAGGTAATCACAATTTAGTGTAAGATTTGTACAGAAACCTGAAAAATAATGTTCTAGGGCCCTAAATGCAACTATTAGTATTGTTAGTGTGAAACATGGAAAAAATTCGAAGAAGAAGGTAATGTTTTTCATCACATCCATTTGCTTCCTTTTTGCTCTTATCCCCTGCACTTGCCAGAGTTCCTTGGGCTGGCTCCTGGGGGGGTCTGTCTAGCCCAAGTAAAAATTCTGGTGAAAGCACAGCATGGTTAGGATGGTTGGATGTGCTCTTGATGGGCTGGCTCTACCTTGCGCCCATGCCAAAGATTGTTATCCATTTGTTCCTGCTCTTCCCTTGCACACCTGATAAGAGGACCATAAAGAGTCACCATAAGGAGTTTCTCTGAAGAGCCATGGGATTGCTGTGTGCAAGAAGAATGCTTTGCCTGGTACTGAAACAAGATTCCTGCGTTTGAGGGTCTCTGGGAATACCGGCTTAATGGTAGTGAAGTGATCTCAAAGCCTTGCTAGTCAGTACTGTGTGAGGTCAATATGCAGGCCCATAGGAGGTAGGATTCTTCACGGTTTCAGAAGGGCCTTCTATCTGACATTCTTTGATCTCTGATCTGTTATATCCCCTCTTTACAGCTATCTGGGTCAGTCACTGCTTTCTCACAGCCACACATGGAGAAGTCTACTCCAACTTCTAGATATAAGGAAGAGAATTTGCACTACTCTGAGCTACAGTCTGCCTGACTCTTCCTGGAGGCCACCATGAATTGCAGTAATCATGCAATGGAAGGTTGATTTCTGGAAAAAGAAAAAATATTAGTTTCCCTTATGACATCTGTTGTAATTGGTGTGATATAGAATCAAGATCTCCTGTGAGTCAGTTATTTTGAACTATCTATTTATTCTGCAGTAATCCTCATGGGTTTCCTTGGGGACTTCAGAATCGATGGCCTGGTATAGTGTGTGTACGGTGAGAGAAAGGGGGCAAATATGTATAGAATATCCTTTCTTATTTTAAAGACTTGGACTTCACAAAAATTGATATTTTTTTTCCTGCCAGTTTAAGTAGTTCCTCGTGATCAAAGCCTAATATAAAGAAAATGTACGTATGCTTTATGCTACCCATTCAATTACTCTGGGTGGAGTTCTCTCTCAGTGCATGTTCTGAAGAGTCCTAAAACAAATTACCGTGTGATATTGTTTCAGATGCAATAGTTTTGTAGCATTGAAGCAAAGCAAACTGTAAATTGCAAAACAAAGAATAAAACCATAATTACTGCTTTCATTTATTCAAACCATATTAATGCAATATAATTATCTGGCAGGCAGGATTTTATGAATACTCAACAGAAAACCACCAAATGGTTGTTCTAATGAACACATAAAAACTAACACTTTAGAGCAGTAAATCACATTCTGTTACTTTTACAGTGACAAACGCCTTTGAACTTTATAATTGGAAATAATGTATTTTGGCACCCTGTAAAAGGCTCTTCAGAGTACTATTGTGTTTGGAAGTATTTCAAAATGGACAGAAGTGCCAGTGGGATACCTTAGGAATTGTTATGGAGATTTTTGCGGTGTGCCTGTACAGGGCAATATATTTTGTCATGTGCATTCTGGCACATGTGCATCTCTTAAAGAATTCTTAAGGAATTGGGATCCTAAATAAGGCTTTAGGCTTGGATTACATACAAATCATAGTAAATGGAGCTGCTCGAAAGCACAGTGAAACCACAAAACCAAAGTTTTTTGAAAGTTATCCAGGATTAAAATTTTTCATAAGGACTTAAAGAGCACTCATCTCAAACACTGTTAAGGCCACAGAAGGACTTCGACATGAGATAAGCACAGAATGGAGTTACAGGATGGTGTTAACTCTGGGCCTGGTGGCGGTGAGACCTGGGTTGTACATCCTGAGTAACGCATCCAGACAAAAATCCCCACTGTGGCAAACAATGTGAAGAAGTGACTGCTTGTACACGTCACTGGTCAAACAAAGATCTCCCCACATTTTAGGACAGATGGTGTCTGTGACCACCAACAACCACTCCTCTGAATATGCCTCTGGATACCTGGAACTTGGACTGTAAGTTAAGCCTCCATGACAGGAACTTGAGATAAGATAAAGGTGGTATTTTTGTCTGGATGTTATCTCCAACCTAGGGAGATGTTAACAAAGCTGGTGGAGAAGAATGTATCACTAAAAATGGGCACAAAGAATGCAGAAGAAAGAAAGCCAACTCAGCAACTGTGCTGAAATCAGTGTGGACTGGCCAAAAGACTGGGGGAGATTTTGAGCACCAACTCATGGCCCACAGACCCAAGAAACCCAGCAACTCAAAAGACTGAGCATGGGACTAATTAGCATTAGAAGAGAGGGTCTCATTTAATCAACAGAATAAGAGACCTGTGTATTCCATGAGCATTAATTCCTTTGTTTGCTAAAATGTATAAACAGTGAAAAGTTTTGAATGACCTCAGAAACCCAACCACTGAGAAGCCCAGTATGAAGAAGGGCCAATAGGACACTACTGGATCCATGGGTGATGACTATCTTCTGCTTGATTTCTGTCTCTCTGTCTCTCTCTCTCTCTGAGAGGCCTGACCCCTATGAAAAAAAAGGGAGAAAAGGTTATCTCGACCATCCTGAGATAATGTATTATTTAATATTATTTCCAGAAACACTTTGCTAATTGTTGCTACCTTTATGTAGCCCTAAAAGTCTTTTAAAGAACACAATATGAAATAAAGCCACAATCCTAACTGGCAGAGTTGATTTTAAAAAGCACACATAGTGAGGAAGAAATCAATCAAAACAAATTAGTGAAGTTCAAGGCATAACTTATCTTCCTTCTCTGGAAGTTCCTTTTTTTTGCCCCCATCAAAATGATGGGCAAACTGTTGGTACATGGTATACTAGAGCAGTGGCCTGATGTAGTAGAGGAAAACCACATTGTATTTAACCTATTTCTTCTCAAGAACTGATAGTGAAAAGACCATTTATTAATCTAAAGATTTTTGTATTTCATTCTGAATGTCCTTTATCCTCAGTCTTTAGGGGAAATTCTGTATTCAAAAACACCTTGATTCTGAATTATTTCTGTGTTGCACAGGGACTTTCTGGGATAAGAAATGACATAAAAGCATGCAATGCTTTTGCACTGAGTTGCTGGTGACCAGACTGTGACATCCTGTACTGTGGCTCTGTCTGGATGTTGTATCAAAGCCAAGGATGGAGGGAAATCTCTTATGCTAAAGAAATAATGTTCTAAAGCTGTCTTCAAGGTTTGCAATCTAAACTACAGGGGGAAAAAAATATGGACACTCAAACTTTCATTGGCTAAAAACTCCTGTTTTTTCTGTAATCAAAGATGCTAACCAATAACCCCTCAGGAAAAAAAATCACAAACCCCCTGAGTATATGGTGGAATCTATTCTTTAAATAAAGATCATATGTCAAAAGTGCACAACTAGATGCAAAGCAATGTGGTTAGGTGTCTCTGTAAAAGAACAGAAATTATCTTCTCTAAAACAGCTTTAATATAAGCCAAAGCCATTTTCTGTTAGAGTGCTGCCATGCACTTGAAGGGTCAGGAAGCTCATTTTCCTCAAGTCTCAGCCTATAACACTGGTGCAGGTGTAACATACCTAAATAAACATCCACAATAATTTTTGCATAAATGTAGAGCGACACAAGAATTGAGATGCAATTATTTAGCATTTGTGGGGAACGGAGATGGTTTATTTGGTATGTCAAGTACTGAATCCCTTGAGAGAGAGAAACCACTCACTGAAATGTCTAAACTTTTACAATGTGTTGGTACGGCGGCAGCATTAAATAGATAGCTTTTATAGCCATCATGTGTGCAATTTTTGCAAGATCTTACGCTATTTCTGATTAACACTTTTAGGAGTCTTTGGGTTAGGACAATGGCAAAAAGATTCATAATTAGCAAAAAAAAACCCCAAAAAACAACAAACCCCAAATCATTTAATTAAGGGAATAGATTAGGCACTGTTGTGAAATTAGTATGTTTAGACTTAAGGAAATAACCGAACATGAAAATGTACTTTTATAAGGTCTAGGGTGTAAACCTTTATAAGTAGAGCACTTTATTTACCACATACTATACTTATATACTATAATGTGCACGAGTCAAAAAAAGGTTTATTTTTCTTAATATTAGCCTCTATTGAGTCCTCCCTGTTTTATGTTAAATGGTCTGTTCAAATGATAGAAACTGCTGAAAACCATTTAGCAATATGCAGGGTCTCTTTGAACCATACCCCTCAAAACAGCAAAGATTTGCAAGACAGTGTTCTTGATTCCCCAGGCCAGCAGGGAGGACATTTGGATAAAGTTATTATGCTTGAGGAGGAGGTCAAAATAGTTTTTTACTCTCATACCAATACATTTGTTTGAAAGTATGTTTATATGTGTACTCCAAATCTGTCTGTTTATCATTAATTAGAACCCCTGCAGTGTCAGTCTGGTTGGAAGGTGGCAGAATCCCAAGTCTGGTTGTGAGGCTGTGGAAGACCGGAGCGAGAATATTGAACCAATAGTTGGTATTTTTAACAGAGCACAAGGGGCCTGTGTGTGCGCCAGTGGTGCTGTGCTGCACGTGCTGCACCCTGCCCTATCTCAAGAGCGAGTGGCAAGGATCCTGCTCTTATTCCCAGGCATTCTGTTAACCTAAAAAGTGCACCTGGCTCACCACTGCAGTACTGGAGTTTAAACTCATGTTTATTTGGTCCTCACACCTGACCCAGGGTCTTTCCTAAGCATCACAGGGTGCCATTTTGTTTAAAAATTGGGAATATGAAGCCTTGTGGCCAGCAGGCTGTGGGTAGGATGGGGCACAGTGTGTTTGTGGTATGTTTTCTTGCTACCTCTTGGCTGGAGACTTGATGTGACTAGTTAAATTATGCACATCAGTATAAGAGAGTTCCTTCTTCCCAGAAGTGCTACCTACACTTGGCTGTCTTGATCCTGGAGCTGAGGTTAAAAAAGGCATTAGAATGAGACCAAACTCTTGTGCCAATTATTGGTTGGAACAGAGACCTATCACTATTAAAGCTCCCTAACCCTTCCTAGGCTGGTCCTCAGACCAGTGGAGTAAGGCTGCCTGATTATGTTTGCAGATACCTCAGGAGGATGAGACCCCAACCCTTGACTCCTTACCTATCAGCTCAGAAATACGTATTAGAATCTAGAATAGAAATAGTTATAAAGTATTAAATACAACTGGTTTCTCTGAACCAGTAACAGTGCTCTTAGTTATTTTTTTGTCTATGTAAATATATCTTGCTGGAGAACACGAAGTGTAGCAACAAGGGGAGCATGTTTGTTTGCTTTGGTATCTTATTGCAGCTTCTTTTATTGCATCTTGAATTTGACCCCTTTCCTAGACGTTCACGTTTCTCTATGTGCAGTAATCATTAACAACAAAACTGTACATGATTTATGTATACTTTGAAGTTTTTATGTACTTATGTGGAGTTCCTACCCCATACAAAATTTTGGGGAAATTTTTACGTGTTGGTAAGCCACTAATCACTGTACTATGGGTGTGTGGTTGGAGAGTTTTGAGAAGAACATAAGTGTCTTTCGTAAGGCATGAAGCATAAGATCACTTGAAAAAGCTTGTTAAGCTTAGCCCTGGTGCTTGCTTCCAGTGGGGCCAAAGTCTTTACAGTTTAAAACAGTTTCTCCTTGGGACAGCTGCTTTCATTCATTGACAATTTCATTCCTTTGGGCACAGTTTTTGATGCTGTAACTACTTTGAAC
Source organism: Machaerirhynchus nigripectus (assembly GCA_013397975.1). NCBI lineage: Eukaryota > Metazoa > Chordata > Aves > Passeriformes > Dicruridae > Machaerirhynchus > Machaerirhynchus nigripectus. The sequence continues at coordinate 332,957 of VZRQ01002543.1, forward strand.
TCTACTGCAGCATCTCTTTGATATTCTCCTTCTGTTCCTGTAGTTCATGCCAAAAACGAATCTGCTTTGTAATCTGGCAAATTTATTAAGTAACCCAACAAAAGATATTTGTTTCTGTATCATCAAAACTTTGTCCTCCAGCTGTATCTTTATGGACGAGTTTTGGTTTGCATTTCTGCACAATTTATGAAAAATGGTTGGTGATAAGGCAAGCATGACAATACACTTGTTTTCTTGGGACTTCTTGCATCTCTTGTTTGCTATAATAAATTTGAAGGAGATCAGTTTAGTCTCTGCTGCATTTACTCTTGGGTTTTTGACTTTTGACTTACAGGAATATGCTTTATTTTCACATTGTAGTAGTTTATACGTTGTCTCTATAGTTCTGGACACATCTACTGTTCTATCCAAAGACAAGCAAACATCCTATTGTAGTGTTTTGAACCAATTTACAACTGCAGTGAAAAATACTTATTCAGAAAATTGCACAGAAATATTTTCATCTTCTGTATTTCTTAACCATGTTTGTAATATAGCTTTTGATTCTCTTACCTGACAGTTGTTGAAGGAAAAGGCATTATCCTAAATTATATTTTCCTGTGGATTGCACTGTTCACTATTCAAAATGACTTTGTTTATTAGTTTGAGATCTTTATTTTATTCTTTCTGTAATATGGGCCTAAGACATTCTTTCCTTGCTTCCAGGAGAAATTGCATAAATTTGAAATATTACATGAATTTTTTTCTCCCATCCATGCTATTTTTATTTATTGAACTTTCTCAGAACATTCTTTCTTTCCTCTGTGATTTTAAGGGTTACACCATGCTGGAAGGTTGCTGTCTCAGCACACATCCTTTCTAACCTTTCTGCTTTATCCAAGATTTAAAAGTTTAGGTTTTGTTCCATCCTCCTATGCTGAAACCAGAAGTTTCTCGGTTAATGATAGCTAGAGAAACAAGTCTCACCATACCGACTAATGGTATAACAACTGTTATCAGACTTGCATTTTTTAATTGAAATGAAATACTTTGGGGTATTTAATTCTGAATTAGTTGAAATTTCTTTCAAGCTTCATGTTTTCACAAGCGCTCGCAGAACAGAACTCAGTTTTAATCAGCTCAAGAGCTGAGGCATGGTTACGAAGGAATAAAACTTTATTTCTAACACTAAAAAGTTAATGTTCTTAAAAATCTCTTTACTACAAACTTAAAGTTCTTCTACTCAGAGATTGTTATATTGAGCAGAAAAAAAAGGATCAAATAATATTTGACTTTTTTTAAAAAATAAAGGTTGTACTGGCAGCCCCTTGACTGTCTGATTTAAATACCATCCACATCACTCCATCTTATTCACTTTTTAATTCTCTGTGGAACAATGTCTGTAACCACAGATGAAGTGTGAAAACTAAACTTTGGTTAACACCTGTTTCTTCTTGGAAATAGGTCATTGGATTTCAGTAACTTGTAAGTTATGATAATGTACATATTGCATTCCTGGTTCTATTGGTATATTTCTTGTTCATAGATTGCCACCAGCACTAGATGCATTACTCTGTATGCAAATATGGTTCTGAATCTTTTTCTGCAAGTTTAGGAATCCTGTCACTTGAGATATCATGGAAGCTGGTTTCTAACCCTCTGAATAAATCTCTGACCTGCAGCTAACCTCACCCTCTGCCCTCACCCTTCTTTTTCAACAGTTTTAAAACTTCTATCTCAAAATTTTCTTCAAACTGTTTTGCAAGTTTATCACTGTGGAGATCAACTGAAGTCATATTCCAGAGGAACAAATATGATCTTTAAAAAGAAAAACAAACAGCAAGTTCTAGTTTGTACCTGTTTCAAGGCCACATGCAAGTTCCTATAATTAATTGACCTGTGAAAGCTGCTTCAGCCATTTAGCTTAAGTACCTCCAATAGAATGTTATGTGTTTGCTTTGTCCAGTTATTCAAGTAGCTGTGCAATGGAAACATCTTGTTCTGAGTACAGTTCTGTATTATTATCATCTCCCTTCAGGGAAGTGCTACGAGTAGCAATGACTACCTTGACTATTCAGAAGAGTGTTTCTGCCCTAATCTGTCATTTCCTTTCCCATGCTGCTTATGGCAATATACAGGAAAACTGCCAACACAGAGAATATCATCTTCCTGATGTCTGCTGCTGTACAGGTGGAAGGAATTGGGATGATGTACCATCATCTCTTAAAATGTTTCCCCATGTGCTATTTGCCTACACAAGCACTTGTGCAATTTTTTCCTTGACTATTCATGTGCTCTTGATCATGGGTTTCTTTTTTTTTCCTTTTTTTTTCGGTAGCTTTGCTGATTCTGTAGCGTGAAGAGTTGAATGGGTTGAAGCTGGAAGTAACCAGCATCCTCTTTGCTGCACAGTACTGTGTATTCCAGAGTGTGCATGGAACTGGAAGACAGTAATCTGCATACTAAAGGAAGGCACCACTAATTATGCAGATATTGCACTGTGAGGAGTGGATAATTCTAGGTTTCAATGGCCTTGAATCATTGTAAGGGTTATGTTTGCAAATGCATTAACTTTTTTTCACTGATCTTAAGAGTGTTAGACACAAGCAAGCACCTGAAGCTGACAGAATTAACCACAAGGATTTTATTGCTTTGCCGATTTTCCTTTCATTCTTATGCATACGCTTACCATTCTCTTTGCTTGGATTTTGCTGTTGCTTAAGCTTTTGTCTCTTACTCCCTCCCATCATGACTTAGTAAATAGTAGCATTCAGGATTTTGTCCTGTGACAGGTTTCAGTGGGGAAAAGGTCCCAATATTAGAAGTGGTAACGCCAGAAAAAATAAAATAAAACAGATTGAGGCAGTTCTGCAGTGAAATATAGAAGAATATACTTTCTAGTTTTTTTCTAGGAAAATGTCTTGTACTCTGAGGTACAAGGTACTCTGAGGTGCAAGTGTACTCAGTTTTTCTGACAAAACCAATTTATTTCTTCAGTGAATATTTTTAAAATTGTTATTATAATCAAGAAGGGATGTGCTGTGTCTTTATTTGAAATCTGCTTCTGAAGTAGGCTGTAGGAAATAGTCCCACCTTTCAGCAGTGGATCTGAAAGACCTGTAGCATCGGCATCGCTCCCAGCTTGGCCAAGAGCACTGACAGGATCGGGGTGCGAAGCAGCTCCCGGTTCTCCCTGGGTGTGGATTCATCCCTGCCGGATAGCGTCCCTGCGGTCACTAGATGGCAGTCTGTCCTCCGGGATACACGGGGCCGGCGGACCTGCAGCCCGAGACCAAGATTAATATGATTTGGATCAGTTCACTCAGTATTAAATCACTTAGATTGTTGATGAAACAAAAATTTACATCACAGATGAAAAGCGTTGTTCACACCGAGGCATGAGTTTTGCTGCCATGGAACGCTTGGATTCGGGCGGTGCTGCTGCTTCTTTCCTCTCCCCTGTCCCCATCCTAAATCTTCACTTTATGTGAGGTGGCTTTCTTTATTTTTTTTTCCCCCTTTTTTTTT
>VZRQ01002543.1:336475-356475 GCA_013397975.1 Machaerirhynchus nigripectus
TTTTTTTTTTTTTTTTTTTGGTAAGGGAGTGTAATAGACTAGGAAAGGAAGTTGAAGGAAAAGTTGTGAATAAGTCTGAAATTTTTTTTTGTGTCTTCATAGCTTACTAAACCAAATAGGATAGCGAATGCAGCTTACTGCCAAAACTGTTGTACTTCTCTGGTAATGATAATTTCCAGGGAAACTTATAAGTATTCCACTGCAATACTTAGGTATCACTTAATGTATTTTTTTCATAGGAAAACAATAATTTAAAAATGCTAAATCTCTTTTCAAAAAGATTACATTTGCAGTTCTACATTTACCATTTTAATAACAGCCTTCAGATTTCAGTCCCCATTCTATTTTTGCATTTTAAAAAGGAATTATTTAAAAAAAATGCATCTTAGTTCTGAATTTCTTTCTCTTCTGAAAAACCTGGTTTCAAAAGCTATTAAAACACTGATTTAATACTACTCTTTTAACACCATGCTACCAAAAAGAACTTGAAATATGTTTAATTATATAAATAATGCTTTCAGAAAAAACTACAAAAATGTACATATATTGTTTGAAGACTATTAAACTGTATCATATTTAGAATAGTACGTGTTGCATGCTTTGTTTTTATTATTTCCCTGAAAAATGCTCAAGGGTAATTTTTAGAAATTTAACAGTCAAACAGATATCTGGTGTATCAATTTAACTATTCACTGCATTCTGGACTTTTTTGCTCAACAGCCTGTCAATATTGCATTGATATCATCATTAGGAATTTTAACAATCAAATGGATTTGCAGTGTATGCTTATCACGATTATCAAGCACATGCTGCATATTTCTATTAACAGCACATCAATATCATCATTAGAAAATCAGCAATCAAATGGATCTGTAGAGCGAGCGTATGCTGAGCATCATAATATTTAGAATCCAAAAAGGTTTTGCTTAGCATAAGTCTATTTCTGCTAGTTTATTTTTTCTTCTTATCAGAATGGCTATCTAGATGCCATCTTTTAATATAAAATCTTTAAAATAGTGTTTCTGTAAATATAGTGTGGTACAAGTCTTTGCCACAAACTCCAGTAATAGGGCATTAGGATTCACAAAGGTATCATAAAAACGTTTATGAAAGACTTATACCATATTATGCCTTTCACTTTGCAACAAAAGCTTTGATTTTCAAGGGTAAAGCCCAGTACTGCATACATGCAGCTATTTATCACTTTTTCCTGCTTGCCTTTAACTGTGTAAATGACTTTAAAATGCTTTCTCTGTACATAATATTAACTTGAGGTTTAAAGTCTACTGTTTAGGGAAAAAAACTCGAATAACCAACAACCCAGAGTTTACCAAGCCCCAAAACTTATTTCTCATGTATTTTATTAGATTTAAATAAAGAGTGAGATCTAGTATTAGCATTCTAACATGATGAAAATGTAGTAGCAATAGGCTCTAATTTTGTGCCATATGCTGCAGAATTAATGGCATGCCCCTATCGCTGTAAGATAGGATGCAATTAACTGTTCTCCCACATGCATATATGTATTCCCTCTTTTGATGCTGATCAAGTGCAGTGATACACTGATAAAGGAGAAATATTGTCATTGGTAAATTCGCTTTTGGATGTCCAAGGAGTGTAGAAATTTTTTTCTGAAAAACCAATTGAACCAATTACCTCCAGAAAGAATTTTTTTTCTATTAGCTCCTAAAAATATTAGTTGTAAAGTTAATGGAGAGATGTGATGCCAGTTGCTTTTGTGACTTTTGTAAATAATAGCTATTGCTGAGCAGAATTTTGGCCTTCTGTCTTTACTACCTGCGAAACACCCATTTATTTTTAGACTTGCTTTAAATACAGTAATATAATAAGGAATGGCAGAGTGCTTCTTTAAAGAACCATTTGTTTGGGCAGTAAAAATATAGCCTCTCAACATCCTTAACCAATTATCTGTCTTTGTTTATGCTGTTTATGGCTTGTGGGGTAATGGCTCCAGCAGAGCTAATAGTCAGCTCTAGTCTGGACATCATTGCAGGAGAAAGATTCACTTCTCCTGGAGATGACTACTGCAGTGTCCCCAGCCTGCGTGAGGTCTCTGCCGGGGTCACGCTCCTGACATCCTGCAGTAGGTGAGGACAAGGACACAGCGCACACTGCTTAAAGACGGATAGTTTAACCTTGCCTAACATTTCACCTTGGCTACTGTTGTTTTTCATAGCTCCCTTTTCAGAGCTGATATAGTAGCTTTATGGGTGTGGAAGCATGATTTTTATCTTGGCATTGGTTTAAGGATAATCGGGTCATCTGCAGAAAAAAGCCTGAACTCTGACTCTCCTCATTTAGAACCAATGATCTCCCCAGCCTATCTGCCTTGCCTGTGTACTTCAGCAATTTGATGATGTCGATTTATACGAAAATGTGTATTATACTTTTTCTTTATTTCATATCCACTGTTTGCTGCATTAAATAAGTTACTCTGCTGTAGTCATGGTAATTGTACGTTCTGGACTTGCTTCAGACACATCTGTGCCTCATGGGAGCCAGTCACATGGCAGCTTTACAGAGATTTTATATTTTTGTTTTATGTCATCAAATTGTGTCCTCTCCACCTCTATCCCATGCAGGGGTCATGAACTTCAGGTTCACTAAGAGCATAAACTAGGGCTAGATAAGGAAAAGCTTTTTGGAAGCTTGCACGGATAGTACGAGCACAAGCAGAAACTGCTGACAACCAAGCTTTCCTCTCAGGTAGTTATGCTCAGCTAATGCAATAATAATTTGCACAGAACAATAAGCTGTATTGCTGTATATAATATTCTTTTTTCTAATGACTCATTATCCTAGGATGATGAGGAGATGAGTAGAATATAAGTGTATTAAAACATAATTGCTTTTCTATTCAAACAAAAGCATGCAGAGTATACATTGTGACAAATGCCTAATGAATAGGAGTGGAGTTTTTTGTTCTGTGTCAGTTTATGGCAATGCCTGCCATAACTGCCTGTTTAAGATCTTAACTGCTTTTAATTTTAACAGTTACCTGGTAGTTGCTTTTGGTTGAAGAATCATGCAGAAGACAATGCTGCTTCACTGCAAATGTGGGCTGCTTGCAAACCAAGAGGGTCAACTTCTATGATTCAATTTGAACAATTATAAGATTAACTTTGTATAGCTCCTGCTACTGCACCATGAATAACTGTATAAATATTGCCCCAAGGTAGTGTTTTTTTCAATCCATGGTTTGAAAGAAAAGTGCATAGAAAAAATGCACTAAAAAAATCTTTTAAAATATTTGAGAGAAAAAATGTTAATTTTGAAGATGTCTGCATATAAAAAATTTACCTCCCATAGATGTATTATCACCAGACTTGAATAAGAAACTGTGAGTATTAAAGTCAAACTTATGCAAGCACCTATGTTCAGTTCCCATAATCATTGGTAAAATCCTAAACTTATGTTGCACTGGCTGATTTTTCTCTTCAGGTGACACTGGTCCTGGATAGTCACTTCCATGAATACATTTGAATTTGGAAGATGCCAAGACAAAATTTCCTTCCACTTACAGATTCATAGTGCCCCTTTTCTGTTGATGACCAATGCCTGGGCTGTGATTTTTGAGTCTTCATTTACCATCATCTCAGCCAGAACCACCATAGTATGTGGTATCCTTACATAATTAAACTTTATATCTAGCCTTACTCAAACGACTGGAGGCTTTCCCAAATGGGTCAGTGGTTATGGAAACAGTGCCTGTTCAATATAGCAATAGGTGAAAAAAGTATGAATCATCCCCCGTATTTTTTTTTGCTGGGAAAATTCAGTCTTCAGTATCTCTGTCTCATTACTAATTTTGCCAGGGCCATCATCGTGACATCCAGACAGAGATTGTGGTTAAACTGTCTTGGGAGTTAAATCAAGAGAACTCATCTTTTTACTCCCCCCAGGAGACCAGAAGACCGTGCTAAGGTAGAAGGACAAATATGTGCACATTCAATCGCACCAAGGTTATGGTTTTTGCAGGCATCAGGCAACAGGGGCTTGTGCCTCAGCATCCCCTGGAGAGTGGGGATTTTCTATGCTTGCAAGGCTCAGACCAATGTGCCACCTCTGACAAAGTGTCATGAGATGTTTGAATATACTTTCTGCTTAAACCCAGGGGAATAAAAGATCTGTTTTACTAAAACTAAATGTAATGACATACAACTTGTGTAGAGCAGTCAAACTGGCACTTTATTTTTTTATGTTGCTTTAAATGGTTGCAAAACTTGTATTTTTTTACTGCTTAATTAAAGCTTAACTTTATGAAAGCCATGATATACTTTTTGAGGACAGTGATATGCTCTTTCCAAATGGTACCTCTTTACCAGTTTCCCTGCAAGCAGATGAGTGAACCAATACTGATGGCCAGATATGCTGCTTGGGACGTTGTGGTACTACAGGACAGAAGTGCAAGATGCTTATACATATTGTCCTTCAGTCTGGCTCCTCTGAGACAGTGCTCAGACTTTTGCTTTCTTCTTTTTACTTGCCATCTTGATATCAAGTCAACATCTGGAAAAAAAATTGTTCAGAGACAGTTTACATATCACTCTCATGCCTCTTTACCCATTGGATGATGTGCTCCTGGGATGCAGTTCCAGCTCGCTGACTTTCTGCTTTCACAGGTTCTCCAGCCAAGAGTTACAGGGCAGCCTCAAAGCATCTCTTCTTGTGGTTATGGAAGTGCACAGACTCTGCACAGACTTGGCCTTTCATGTTGTGACATTGATGACTTCCCTTGTGAGTCCCTGACATGGTGGTACGGGAGAAGTTACACAAATGCAGGGCAACTCACCTGCCAAACACTTGAGAGATCTCTGCTGTCCAGTCCAGTGCCTATGCCCAAGCTGTAAGAGTGGCTGGAAAGCAACACTAGAAAGGTACTCTGGGGTCTAAAACGGAGCCATGATGAGAAACTGAGGTTTTCAGATGGAACAAAAGGGCAGGGTCGAGCTTGGATCAAAGGTCTTGCAATTACCAAAAACTCTTACAGAGGTGTCCCGGTGCTTAGAGCGGCAAAGCAGAGCGCGCAGCTTGAAAGACTTGCTTCCTGCTATTGAACAACCGGATTCCCTCTAAATGCCTGGCAACCTGAAATCTGTTCTTGGGACTTCTGCATCTTCACCACTGAGATGAACTATTCTTGAAGTATTGCCATTTAAACTTAGCTTTGGGTTTTGTTGTTTGGTGGGGTTTTATTTTTTATCTTATTTTATTGGGGGGAAGTTTTTTTGGTTTTGTTGGTTTTGGGTAGGGTCTTTTTGTTGGTTTCTTTTGTGGCTGGTTTTGTTTGTTTGTTGTTATGGTTTTTTTTTTATTTGGTTGGTTTTTGTTTGGTTGGTTTTGGGGTTTCTTGTTTGTTTTGGTTTGGTTTTGGGTTTTTTTGTTTTTCCTAACCACTGACTTTTTTCCTTCAGGGAATTTGTTCTCAAAAATATTGCATTCATGCAAAATGCCAGAATGTCTACCTTACAGACACAACCCTGATGGCCATTAGCTTCCTGAGGTATATGGAATTTAGTCAGATGGTTCCTGGTTAAGCTCTGACAAATAATAACACATAGGCCTCTCTGGAACCCAAGGCCTCCTGTGGTCCTATTGTTAGGGCAGGTTTTGCCTATTGCACCATATTTTCTGGTAGCAAATTAACTCGACTAGAATTCTCTGATTCTATGATAATAAAGCTGCCTCTATCTTACTACATTTTATGTCAGATGGCCTATGAAGAAACACTCCTGTTGCTGGAATATGAACTACTTTTTAATGAGTGACTTGGAGCAGTATTATGATATTTATCGTGTTCCTCAAACATGAAGAAATTTCTTACTCTGTGTGGGATTGGACAGAAATAATGTGTAGTTGTTTTTTAACAGTGAGGTAAATGATAACATGGCATGATGCTTTTATAGTGTCAAAATTTCAAGAGGTCACCTTTTTTTTTTAAATGTTCATTATATGTAATAAAATATTTTTGATCCTGTATACATTGCCAAGGTTTTGGTAAAATTTGACCCAGATAATTATTTTTGACATTGTTTTGTAGTGTGTTTTGTTTATTTGATTCTTATATAGATCTCTTTTTTTGCAATGAGGTCTCATATGTCACAGAACACAGTATTACTTCATTTTTTTTTCGTTTGAATAACATCTACCCCTCCCCCCCAAAAAAGTACATTCTAATCTATGTTTGTATTTATATGCAGTACTCAAGGATGAAATTCCCCAAAACAGAAATATTTTGCTTCCCACTGCTTTTAAAAAACATTGTGCCACTTTTCCTCTTAATTAATACATTTAAGTAGATTCCTATTTTATTACCAAAATGCTAGAAAATACATTGCAGTCTGAGATTACAGACCACTCTATCTGAAGGAAGTAGTTTTCTGTAAAATCCTAATGTAACCGTGTTAATTTTTCTCATTGCTGTATTCTATGTCCCTATTGACAGTCATTGGAGACATATTCTTCAAGTGTGGAGACCGTGGAAAGAAGGAAAACAAACACCCTAAATAATTTAAACTCATTCATCCCTTGCAGTCTTCTATTCCCCTTTCTCCGTTTATAAAGGCTTTGCTTAGATCATTTGTTCACATGCTGAAGAGGAATGGGGATGTGAACATATATTATCAAAAGATAATACCTGGCTCAACTGGCAGCAGAGAATGGGTTGTGATTAGGTAGTGAAGTGTTCCTATTTTTTATGCATAGTTCTGTTTGTAGCCCTTGTTTTCACATCTGGCTGTATACTTGGAGACAGTTTTGTTCTTTTAGTTCTCCTATTCATTCTTTTTTTCTTTTCCTTCTGTTCCATCATTGCAGACCTTGCCTTTTTAGCTCTTGCTGTAGCTCGGTCAGTGGGAGGAGTGAACTTCATATTGTGTAGTGTCCCATTCGTATTTGGGACCTTTTAAACTCAAAAGTTCAGGCTACAAGGCCCTCTTTTCAGTGTTTATGGGTACACTTAACTTGCAGCTTACCTCTTAGGTTTGTGTTCTATTGAAGCGTTCCCCCCTCACAGAGTTTTTTTCTGCTTTTCAGATTAATTTTCTCACTTGAGCGTTACATTCCTTAAAGGCAAAGCAGGTTGTCTGCTTATTTTGTTTCTCAGGTTTTCCACAGATCCACAAATGTTGCAAATTATAGGATTTTCATGTTCATTTCTCCTCCATATAAACGACTAAACATTGCTTATATCTGGAAAGTGAATTCAGAGAGAGCATAGTAAACAGCAGTATGACCTATGCCAAGTAGATCCTGAATCTACAGCTGCTGACCTATTTTGTGTCCTGTCTTCCCCATGGATGTTTGTTCAGTTGTGATTCACAAGCACTGGTTCTGCTTTCTTGCTGGGTGGCACCACTTCATAAATATTTCTGTGTCTTGCCTATGGTCCCAGCACCCTGGATTTCCAATGTTTTGGAAAGCGCTTTCTGAGAAGTCATTTGGCATATTATCAAATGGCCACAGCCCAGTAATAGGGTATAGGTGGAATTTTTAATATGAAGTTGGCAGGTTTCATGTCTCAACCGGGGCAATTATTTCTTTTTCCCTAGTTAGTTTATTTCTTTAAAAGAAAAAAGAAAAACAAGAAAGTATTTGTAGAATTGAATTATTGATTTCATATGGAAGAGCAATAATTGTTCCTTTTGAAAATCTGAGAGACAGTCCTGTACAGAATTTTTTCCAGATTAGTTTTCAGGTTAAGGTGGTTTTCCCCACCTTAGTGGGGAAATTAGATGCTGTTCTCTTCATGGCTGATTTAAAGAAGCTGCCATTGTACTTTTAGCCTAGAAGTTAAAGTGTTTACTTTCTGTGAGGCAGACTACACTGAAAATAAGGCCTTGGGCCAAAGAAATCTCCTTTCCAAGGAGTAGACTTCCCCCAGCCAAGAATCAATCTGGTTCTACTCATCCCAGTACTTTAAAGATGCTCTGAGATGATAATGCCTTAGTTCTCCCATCTGAAGCTCTTATTTTTACACAAATGTTCCTGTAACCTTTGGCAATGGATTGGTAGAATGACTGAGTGAGGGTGACTGTGAAGCCTGGTGGTGAGGGTGTTTACCTGCCAGGAAAATCACCTGGTTTTCAGTCCCGATTCTAGACAGCACTTGGTTTATTTAGACTAGCAACATGTTAGTGCTGCCTAGTTGCATAGTTGTGTTATATCAGCCCAAAAAGGCTTTTACAAGCCAAAGCTCAAGTAACGTGAAAACAATTTTCAAAATAAAGGGCTGCCTAAAATGTGTATAATTTCTGTAGTGTAAGGGTGTGTTAGCAGCATTTGTTTCTTGCTGTCCGGAAGGCCATCTTCTTTAAAAGCCCAAATAAAGTTTTGAGGCATACACAACTACTTTATGACAGGCATTAAGCGCTTACTAAGGCAAGACAGAAATACAGAAGGAGGCAAAGTAGAAAATGTAGTAATCTATGTCACTGCATAGCATACTATTAAGAAAGACAGTAGTATGCTGCATGTAAAGAAATGTTTGTCTTCCAGGAGCTGTGAAGCACAGTCTCCTGTTGTATGCTTAACAGGCTGTGCACCCAAATCGACTGTGGCTGAAAAAAGCCTACAAACACCCCACCTCCCAAAAAAAGAAAAAAACCCCCCAGTCTTCTAAACTTTTCTTATCCTCTTTAGCACTTAAGAACATACACAGATAACTGACTCAAAACAAGCTTGAAATAAAATCTTCATAAAATTATTTAGTTTTGGAAACAAAACAAAGCAATAAGCTATCCTTTTCTTCTTTCTTTCTCCCCACATAGGACACACAGATCATGCAATACTGTTGAGCCCATTGTTCCAGAATGAGGCAACAAAACCTGCTGGTGTACTGGGAGTACTTAGGAAATACTGGCCTTCCATTTAGTCCTGCCTAGTGTTGGGATTGCATTTGGATGCATTTGGTTTCCTTGTGCCAGTTTACTTCCTCTCTGTGAATAACTGTAGAAAAGGAAGGTGACGAGCACCTACCTTACCCACCACCACCACGGCTTGTTTTTCCTGTACACATCAAAATGCATGTGAGCATTTCAATGAAGCAACCAGCTGTTACTAAAATTAACATTTTTTTCTTCATGGTATCTTGTTATCTTGACCACCCGTGCTTCTGTTTTTGAAGAATTTTGGATCTCAGTTGGTTTTACTGTGTGAAGCTCGTGAAGTTAAAGCAGCTCTTTTATAATTTTTAGACTTGGAAGTAAAAAACTATCTCAGCTATTAGCTTGCGAGTGGCATGGAAAGGCCACTGGATGAGGAAAGAAGTAATTTTGGGGAGCCACAGAATAGCTGCAGTGGGAAGTGACATCTGGAGACCACCTAGTGCAACATTTCTTGCTGAAAGTAGGCCCAGCTACAGCAGATTGCTCAAGGCTGTGTTCAACTGATTTTTGAATGTATCCAAGGATGGACAGTCCACAACTTCTCTGGGAGATGTGTTCTAGTGCTTCACAACTCTCAGTAAAATTACTGTGGGGTTTTTTCCCCTTGTCTGTTCACTGGGTATCACTGAGAAGAGTCTGTTTCTTTCCCTGACAAGACACAAGGTTTAGTCGAGCCTGAGGTATGCCATATACAGATCTGCTGAGCAAATTGGTAGGCAGAAAATACTCTGGACTGAGTTTAGTAGGGAATCTAGTAAAACTTGGGATTAGTCAGCTCAAGAGTGGTCATAAGAACTGAGATGTTATCCGTCTCTCTGTTGCTCTGCTGATGGTGGTCAAGGTGCAGTGATACCACATTAAAGTCATGATGAGGCTAAATGAGATCTGATCGTTACTGATTTCTGAATGTATTGGTGCTGTTGGGAAGATTTGCCAAACAGCAAGATGGCAGCTTTTTCCTTAGTGAAGTCGGTTGAAAAGTAAAATTCCCAGCAGGGTCGGCAGTGGGGGATTTCTTAGAGATATTGTTATAAGGAACTGTAAAAAATTCCAGTTGTGGTTGATTTTTATAGAAAAAAAATACAGAAGTACTTACAGAACTGCACATTTCAATTTTGTTCAGTAGAAAAAAACCTCATTGTCACCTTAGGATTTACATAGTTTCTTAATAGTCTTAAACTGTCTGGTTTATTTCCAGTATTGGGTGTATAAAGAAGAGACCAGAATAAATCGTGTTCTCAGAAATATACTTTTCTTCCTTTTTATTCAACTGCAGTGTCTGGCAACAGGCTTCTCTTAGGACTCGGCTGTTTAGCAGTATATCTGACTTTATGATATTCATGTGATTTATGAACTTTCAGTACCTGATATGAAGAGAAATCTTAATCAGCTGAACAAGGAATGTTTATATTGATATAATTTTACTGTTTTATTGGTGTAGTAAATATCAATCTGCTTCCATTTAGGTAAAAGAAAATAGCTGGTTTTGATGTGAAAACTGCTTTATGTGACATGGTAAGGGCTCACATCTCACCTCTATGTGGATTACTAGTCATAAAAGGACTAAAACATTGTTTTTGGAAGTAAGTATGTTTAAAGGAAGCTGTCAAACAGATGGAGTTGTCAGGCAGGATTCTCAATTGTTGTAGATAGTTTTGGGTAATGTGTAATACAGATTAGACTGAAAGCCAGACTAAGATTTGATTTTTTAAATTTAAAAATATAGATATATATATATTTGATCTATCTTTAAAGACAATAGTATGTGTAAAAAAGTAAACTCGTGCAACTTATATTGGTTTCAAATGCTTCCCGTCTTGTGTTTTACTTGGAGAAGATTGAAACCATCCTCCCTTATGCAGAGTTAGAATGCATTATGCATTCTAGGTAAATCAGGTTTAAGTGAGGCTGTCTGTACCTTTTTTTTTTTTTTTTTGGTAATTTCAAAGTCTGTCAGAGTTTCTATTTCAATTCTGTTGATATTTGGAGGCATGCTTGATCTCTTTGTTTGGGGCCTCTAAGTATTTGTTTAATAAAATCAACATGCCAGCAACCACCAGCATATGGTCAGCGTGGTAAAATGATAGAAATCAGTGGTGAACTTCACTCTCCTTGTCTTTCCTTCATGAAAGCATAACCGGCAGAACTGAAGTACAGCACTTCGCACCATTTGTGTGCTGGTGTTGCATGATGCAGACAGACATAGGAGTGTACAGACAGTATTAGACATTGTCACAAAAATCTCCAAAATGTTTAGCATCTATACAAGATGCAACACTTTATATTTACCTCTCATTAGGCCAAGCAAAGCAAGTATAGAAATAGCTCTCGAAAAGTGGGAAGAAACAGGGAAATGACAGAAATGGGACAATGAGAGGATGAAAGAATGTGCATGGGAAGGAATTTTCCAATTAAGAGACAACAGATACTTTTATAGAAGCTTCTGTTTTCCAGAAGCTCCTTCATATGTGCCTGCAAGCATAAGTTGCTGTTGTCACGTATGCTTCCCTCTTCCCTCTGCTACTCCCTTTTCCCACCCTCTAACAAAGAGATGTAGAGAATGCAAATAAATTGCCTGTCTGAAATGGAGGGAGCTGTGGGCTTTAGTTGACATTAGTGTATTGTGGAGGGATCCAGATGCACGATACCCATCAAATTTCTATCAATACTAATTTACTAATATCAATAATAATCTGTTTCCCAGTGGATCAGCTTTCTCAAGCAGGGGCTGTGCACTACTTACAGCTCTCTGAGCCCTTCAACTAAGGTGTCAATAAAGCTGACCGCTGTTCTGGGGCTATTGACAGTTATTAAAAATGACCTTGATGTAATTTCATGCCTATCAAAACAAAGGCCATATGTTAAGGATTATGAAAAGCTACAGTGAATGAAAGCAATGACAGGCTTCTGCTGGGTGAGGGTAGAGGGAGGTCAGCATATGTGACGATTATTGGCTCCTCTCCTCTCCTTCTTTTCCTAAGGCACTGAGCGGTGGTGCCCCTTGGTAGGCAACTGTTATGCTAAAGGCATAATTGGAACAATTTAGAGCTCAGGGGTACACTTTTTTAAAGATCTGTCATAGCATATCATCTCAACAGTTAATGTGGCGTAAAATATCATAAACACTGCTGAGGACCCTGGAGTCCCCATGGCAGGGACCAATCGATAAGGCCCAGTGGATGATCTGTCTTCCCTCACAAATAGAGGGCATGCGAGGAGTGCTCTCACTTGCTTTCTTATTCTGCCACTGTTATCGGGGTAGCTCTTACGTGCGGGCAAGAAACAATCCTTTGGGTGTTCCTCAGGCATGGTGATCAATAACAAGATTTTGCAAAATTGTGTGGATGCCAAGTCAAAAACCCAAAATAAACTGGTTCCCATTAACAATCAAAATGTGCCACATTTACATGCACAAATGACATTACAGGTAGAAATCCAGAAAAATTAGAGACATCATAGCTTATTATGCCCTCCTCCCTTTGCTCCTAGCAATCAGTTTGCGAGAATTTCCCTATCAAATTATTAAAAAAAAATTAATTTTTCTTCTCTCTGGATTAAAAAAATGCCTTCCTAATTTGGTAAGTGTGCCTACAGCCCTCAGGCTACGTAGATCCGTGTGTGGAGCTAGCTCTGCAACCCTAACTTACCCCCAGTGACACCAAGGCCACTTAGTGCAGTGACAAAAGCAGGTAAGTGGTTTATGGTTTCCTCTTGCTCTCACCAGTCCCATCCCCACTGCCTCTAGACTGCTTTTAGAAGTGGTAAATGTTATCTCTAGACTCCCTTCAGTGAAATCATCCCTCTCCTGATGCTAGAGGACCAAGTAGGGAGTGGCACTGGTATCCTTGGTCACAACCTGGTCCCTGGGGACAGAAACAGAGTGATTCTTCTGTCATACCCAGACACTAAATCAATGGCAAGATCTTCATGGAAGCCTTCTCAGCAGGAGAGGATAGGCTTTAAATTACAATTCACTAGGCAGGAAAGAAACTGTAAATTTAATTGGCTTGAAATAAATCATTTTAGATCACACCAAACTAAAATAACTTTTTTCCTGTCAAGAAAATGAAATAAAAATAGTTTTAGAAAACCTACAATTATAAAAAATTTTAGGAAATTAGCACACAGGTTTTTCTTCAAAAATCAGAACCTTCTCTTAGCTACTTCAATCAGGATTCTATTCCCAGTTTCTTTTGTGTATGGCACAAGGCAAGCAGCTTAATGTCTCCATCACTGTGAATACAGTGTGGGTCTTTCAAGATTGTTGTGAATGAAAACATTATTATTCGTTCTTTTTGTATTTATGAAGTCTGCAAGCCATGTCGAGTTATATGTAAAAGTCTATGAACATAATTTAAACGAAAGCTAGTGAAAATACTAGCGAGTTGGCTTGAATACAAAATATGGCCTGTTTCAACCTTTTTGTTTTGGTTTGGTTTTTTCCATTTTTTTTTAAGGGTCCTTATAGCATGATTCTGTGACAACCCAAAATCTAAAGCCGCAGTTTGAGGAGTTCTCTCTCTGTCTTCAGTGTTGCTCTAAAGAGGCAGCAGGCTGGGCAGTCAACAGACGCACTTGAAAACTGATTTAGGGGAAAAAAAGAGTACAGAAAATGGAAATGTTTCTTAACCACATGAGTCTCTCCATCCAGTGTGCCATGAGATCACATGCCTTTTTTCCTGATTCAGTACTGTAAGTGATGTGTAAAGGTGGAAAGAAGCCACTAGATAAGTGAACAGGTCATGGTGGATGTATTTTTAATTTACTTAAATACATCATGTAGAACCTGACACTGTTGGGCTGAGTTATTGGCATAATGGGGTGATTAACATTAATGGCCATTCCTCTCCTTCCAAAGGTTTTCCTTGATGTCTAGGCAAGATGCACATGGAAACTTAGGTGTGGAAGCCTGTCCAGGAACAATCTTGTTTTCTTTCCAAGACTGTATTTTGTGGAAACAGAAAACATGACATATGGTTTAGTTTATTGAGAAAACAACTTCTTCTTCTGCTCTGAACGACTGCTTAGAGTATGCACGTTACTGGTAACTAAAACTTGTAATCAAGCATTACCTAGAAATTGCTATAGATGTACAAACATGCTTTTTTAGTAGAAAGTTTGAACTTGAAAGCCTTGAAAATGTAATTAAAAGAATCTTAAGATGTTATGATATGCTTATAGTTTCCATGAAATTCTGAATCTCTTAGCTTTCCTTTTATATTTTTCTGATAACTTGAACCATTCCCCATATAATAACACTTGTATATCCTATCATCTTAATGTGCCTACTTGTGCAACATCTCTGTGAGGGAAGGAAGTGTTGTCATAATCAAATTTACAAATAAACTAGGAAGTATAGGTAATAAAAATATTCATGTAAGCAACTGTTGAAATTTTAGGGGGCCATTAAAATTTTTTTGTGCAAAGAAGGGTAATTTATCCATTTCTGTCAGGGAGATAGATATGAACAGTTGTCTTTATTAGGAAATCTTTGAAATTGTTTTAAAAAAAAAGGAAAAGTTGTTACTTGAAGGGATGAACTATCACCACCCAAGTCACTTCTCTGCACTAGAATTTATTTGTGCTGTCTTTATGAGGAGAAGTAATATTTTTTAGTTTTTGAATTTTCTGTCTCTTTTGGCAAATTGAAATTTCTTTATTGCTTCTACTTTGGGAGTATTCACTAGGATATATTTTAATGTGTTTACACAAAAAAATCTCTTTGAGTGTTGGCAAGGTCTCAACTCTCATGCTGTGAGTTACCTTTTCACTAACACCACTACCTAGTACCATAATTGTGGTTAAAAGAGAAAGGGGGTGGGGAAACCTCATCTATAACTAAAATAAGTGTAAAATTGCTTGACCAGGACCTCAGTTATGTGTCTGGAAATTATATTGCAGTTGACTTCCATGAGTAATTAAAATCATTGCATTGAAGCAAATTATAAAATAAATGAGCACAAATACAAATAAAAGAAAAGTATGGTAAAAAATAATAACATAGAAACTTAATATTTAGAAGATTAGGTTGATGACATGATATAAAGGACTAATAAAAGATGAGAAAGACTATTTGTGAGACTTCTTCCACAATATATATATTTTTTAACCTAACCTTTTTAAAATTAAAAGGATTTTATATTTCTGTAATTTATTAGGTGAAATTAACTTTAATTGGCATGGTAAAGTTTGCTCTCTTTTTTGTAGAAAAAACCAGCATCATTCAAGATTATATTCTGGCATTTTATTACATGTCAAAAGTGCCATTGCTATATTACCAGATCAAAGAGTTCTAAGTGACACTTTCTAATCAAGACTGTCAAGAGGTTTCATTAGTAAACAGAAGCAGGAAACACTTGGGATAATGGTTCAATACATATTTTACAGTTCTGAAGGAAGGATAAATCAGACTTTTTTTTTTAAGTAGCAAGTCACTTTAAAGCTGTGAAAATTAATATTTAGTGAGATCCTAAGACAACGTTTAAAACTAAAAATGCAATCATTTATCTGAATGGTGTATTTTATCAGACCTCTGTCCTGTTGCTAAATATGTTTGGGCTGAGTCTCTTCCCAAAATGACTTAAAATAATAATTTGCATCCAGCACTTCAGCTAATAGAAGAATCCTCCCATTCAGAGCTGGCTGCCAGAAAAGTAATTTTAACATGGCATTTAATCTTCATCAAAGTTTTAGTTCTTGTGAGAGATCCCTTGCTGAGAGAACTGAAGCTATGAATGAGGAGGAGGAGTAAAATGTGGGCCTGAAGCATACAAATGTGTCCTAACAGCCTGCAGAGTTTTTCCTACGCTACTTTTCAGAAGTGTCTCAAGGGGCCAAAAACTACAGAAGTGCATATGTCTCCATGTTACCAGTTGCACTGTTTTCTGTCACTGCCATCTGGCTTTTGAGACACACTGTCAAGCCGTTTTCAACCTCTTTTTGAGAGGCAGAGGGTGGGCCTTGGAAGAACGTGTGGAAACATACCATGGTGTGTGATATTTATTATCTCTTTGGGACAAATTGGATGTACCGTGTTAGGATTCTTCAAATAGGTGGTTTTGAGATGACTCTAAGAGAGGTCTGTGCTTGCCAAGCATGGATAGTATGTAAAACAGGCTTTTTTCTGCTCAGACTTTGGCCATCTGTCCAGTGTTTCTGGATGTTTGACAACCCAGAGAGAATGTGAGCTCCACATAGGCTTGTAGGTGTCTGACAGAGCTATTGTTAAGTTACTTTATGCAGTTCATGGAAGCTGTGAATGAACAGTAGGCATATCAAAACTGAAGACTGAATATGGCTTCATGGTCTTCCATTCTGAGGCTGAAACCTATTAGGTAAATTTTCCTTTAAAAAAAAATAAGGATAGACACAGAGGTCTTGAAAAAGATTTCCGCCAAAATAGTCTTCAATATAAACTTCCCTTAATCTTTGCATACCCTCATGAAACTCTTACAACTGTGAAGATCAGCATTAGTACAAAAACTAAAATAGGTATTCTAAAAGGGAAGATTATAATAAGTCATGTTGACTGAGAAAAATCTTTTTGTAGAAAGGAAAATTACGCTTTTATATTAATCAGAAAAGTTATCCAGCAGTTACTAGAGAGGTTCTGCAAGGTTCAGTCATTGAACAAAAATTTCATGTTTTTCCTAATATTCAGGCTAAAAGGTAAGGATGCTCTAAAACCATGTCTCGGCTGCACAAATCTGGAAGGCATTGTAATGTAAAGGTTTGGAAAAATCTGCAGGAAAATTGGATTATTTAAAAATTCTGCAGGGAAATCAAGTCCTCTTCAGGCTTAGCTTTGTCTCCTTATTCAGGCACATCTATTATAGGATTAAATCAGATATATTTTATATTGGCTTCCTTGTCTTTCAGTATTTCTGCAAATCAATTAGGATTTTGAACAAGGACTGGCCCAGCATGGATGTTGATAGGAAGCACATCTGGAATATATTATAAATCTTTTCCTATCCCATAACTCTTTCATTTTTTGCATATTAAGTGTTTGTATAGAAATCTATTAGGAATATCTACTTTTTGTTTTCAAGTTTTGTCCTAAAACCCAACCTAGCTTCACTAATATACTTTTGTTTGTTTGTTTGTTTGTTTGTTTGTTTTAAATATGCCAGGACTGGCTTTAGTATTTTTAACCTGTGCTGGCTTCTTTTTCCAAAACTGAGCATTTAATTTCCCTTTAATTGCCTTTAATATGCAAGGAAGAGAATAGGCTTCTTTCTTTAGACACATGCATTCTTTTACTTTTAGATTTGTTGTTATCCAAATCAGTCCCTTAAATGATTAAAATCCTTTATGATCCAGAGCTCTGTCTCCCTCTCTAGCCTCTTTCATCTGTAAAATCTATTTGCAGATCTGTTTGCTGCTATGGAAGTACATTTTGGCATCCTTAGATCATCTGACCTGTTTCACTGCTCATAGTGTGATCCTAGAGCTTGATCCTACTGAATAATATGAAATATCATTCCAGCCTGAAGACTGTGTTCTTCTGTATTAATTTTCTGTGCAGATGTTCTGTCGCTTTTTTTTTTTTATTTTGCACTTTGGATTCTGGCACAATCAATTCTGATTTGGATTCTAATCCAGGATAAAATCCCTATTCCATTATTCTTACACTAGTACTTTCACATATCAGTTCTGGTTGGCTCAAATGAAATGTTGACATAACATTTGTAAATGAACTATCTCACTTTTTTGACTTGGCCAAATTTACTTTCTTGTAATTTTATTGGTTGTACTGAAAATGTTCAGAGCTCAGCTGTGCTTTTTTACATGCTTGGGGAACTGCGTGGGAAGATCCACTTGGCTCAATGACCTGATGATCGTATGGCCGTGCTAATTCAGCCTTCGTCCATAGTTTTAGATATCTCAGAGAAAGACCTGTTTATCAATAGCTGTGACAGCTGACAGAACACCCCAGTCCTAAGTGTCAGTGTACCAGGTGGTCCTTTGCAATTAGTCTAAAACCACCTTACCGGGTGTAGATTAATGCAAGGACCTGCATGCTTTAATGATCTCTGCCGCAGAGAAGTTCCCCTATAAATGTTGTAACCAATAGTATTTACAATGTTAATTTCCCAAATGTTGGCTAACAATATTAGGAACATGGCAATCAGGTTTTGGCGCCCCGTTATTATAAATATCTTACAAAGGGGCCTAAAGATTGATGTGATATCAGCGAATATGATGATAACATGAAGAGATTCTTAGCTGTAAACAGTCTTACAGTTTCCATACAATACACTGCCTTGGGTTCCGAGAAAGCCAGTTGTATGCTATATACAAAGGCAGGAAAAACAACTTGCCTTGAGAAACACTAAATCTGTCAATTTTGTATAAAGGAAAAATAAGCTTAAGACCATGATCTCTGACAGCAGGGAACGAGAATTACTCCTACATACCTCTGGCTACTGTGTTTTAACAGCTCACTGCTTTCAGAAGAAATAATGTGCCCATTATAACAGCACCAATTCAACCACATCATCATAAACCAAACTCTTAACTTCTTAATTTTGGCCCCTATGTGCCTGCTCTTAATATTATAATGATGAGATTACAATACAATGGTTTAGAAAATACAACAGGTCAAATTGTAACATTTGACCAACAATACATCATCAAAAATACAACATCAAAGTGTAACATTTACCCAATTAAGCTCAGTCAGATCTTGCCCACAACCTTACCCTTTTCTACCACCATGCTTTGTTGCTGTGTGTACATTTGTGAAAACCATGGAGTATCCCTACCAGTTTTTCAGTTCCGTGGAATGGAGTTCTTTGCACAGAGCTGCAGGCCAGTTGGTCTGCCAGTCATGAGACTGGATATTTATATCTAATCTTAATGACATTTCCAAATTTTGGACTAATTTGTCATGCATAACATTGTCAGACTTGTTCTGTTCTAGTCCCAGCAAGACTTATGTTTCAGTGGTGCAAGAAATGACAGCTTTAGCAATGGAGCTGCACTTATGACTTAGAAATCATGGTATCTACTTGTATCTTATAGATGTTTTCTGAAAGATAAAAGGTGTTATTTAGCCCTGTTACCTTTAGCTGTCAGAAACCTGAGTGCCCCTCCAGAATATTTCCTGGTCATAGGGAAGACCTACAGAAAGATATGATTTCTGTACTAAGGGTCTTACTGACTTAAATGAAGCTGGCAGCAAAATCTGACTTAATTCTGATGTTGAGGTGGGGGATTGCAGTGGTAAATGAGCCCTTCCCATTCTGCTCAGGAAGCTCTGAAATATGATCTATATTCATTCATTTTTTCCTCCCACCCATACTCCAGTTGAAGCTGCCATAAAACATGCAACAACCTCCCTTAATTTAGTTGACTCTGTTGGGAAAGACATCTCTTCACATCATGTGTAGTTTCTGCACATGGGCACAGTGTTAAAGTGCGCAGTTTTCCTGTATTGCTCCTCCTTCAGAAAACTCTCCAGGACAGTTCAAGGTTATTCACTCTGCTGTGAGGATTTTGTGTTGCATGGTGTCTACATACAGTACAAGAAAAAGAACTTGGTGTATTAGATTTGGAAGATCTCTCACCATTTTTTCTGCTTAGGAGTTTGAGATCAGTGGTTTTTGTCTCTCATGACTGCTGAGAGAAGGACTTTGGTGCTGGTCCTGGACTTGCATAACATGGAAGCAAAAGATAGGAAGAAAAAATAATGTAAAAGACTCAAAAACTCAAGCAAACTCCCTCTCTTCACCTCCCATAATCCCCAAACCAAACGACAAATACCCCCAAACAAACCCCCAAAATCCCACTGACCACCACCACCCACACACCAGATAAAATCCTAAAGAATGAATTCCCAGTAATGAGACTTTTCAAGTCTTGGCCTACAGCCAGCTGGATGTTGGTGCACACGAGGGGGGCTGACTGTTCTAACAAGGGGGTTCTGACTATCCCCTTGCGCAAAAGGACACCAGTTTACCTGCACACATTGTGCATGAAGATGGGCTGCAGGTGCCAGAATGTGCATGTGAATTCTTGACAGAAAGCAAAACTGGAGTGTAAGGAAGATGGTTTTGCTACCATTTTACTGCTCACTGCTCATGTGGCCAC
>VZRQ01002543.1:361475-380118 GCA_013397975.1 Machaerirhynchus nigripectus
TGAACGCAAAGTAAAGATACATTTTCTTGAGAGAAAGGGGAAAATATTTTTTTTTTAATAACTTTATGTAACTCAGTAAATCTCTGGCTATAATCTACTTCCCTAAACAAGAAGTTCAGTTACTAACAAAGATTTAGGTGTGTGCTTAAATGCTTCAATTAATTTATTCATAATTCAGTCAGTAAAGAAATTTGGTGAGCCCTTAAGAGCTTTCATGAATGCAATGAAAAATAATATGAATTGCATACATGCTTAATAGCTTTTCTCAACAAACACCTTCTGTTAACACTATTACAGGACACTTAGTCATAATGAGATGATTCACAGGATTGAAGTTAACTTCTAAGATGTCACTCTTGTGCTTATACTTATTATATCCTTAAGCAATTTTGAATTTGCTGAATTGGAATATCCTCACCAAATTTTCAGAAGAGTTAATCATGTGGAACTCAGATAGATTAAAGATTTGACCAAATATGCTTATAATAACTTTGCTTTCTTACACAAATGTTGGGTAAGGCAGTTGACTAGCAAAGCAACCTGAATTCAGGGGCATTATTTTAGGGTATAAACTGCAGTGTGGAGCTCATACAGTGTAAATACACAACAAAATACAGTTTTGTAATTGCTTTACATTGACATTAGGTGGGACTCAAAGATCTCACTGTTTGTACCAAAGATGTGTTACTCAGCTGTTATGAAGGGACATGAACATTAAAAAAAAAAACTTCTGTTGAGGATGTGACTATGCAAACATCTTCCTGGAAGACTTTGAGCAAAGATTGTTAGTCTAACATTGATTTGCCTGGGATTTGCTGTGTCTGAGCAGGAAAATGTTGAAGCATTCTCTGATATGTCATCAACAATACTGAAAATGAGCCTTGCAGTATGATAAGGCTTTGTAAGTTTCCCCGTCTCACTTTAAAGTTATTAACCACTTCCAGATGCATGCCACTGGTCTAGGAGTCTTATTTCTGGAAAATAAAATTCAAGACTGATTGCTAATTTTGAAGCCCTGTCTCTATTTCACATGGATAGGCGCCTGACTTGGTGACTGATACAACTGTCCCTGGGCAGGAGAGAGGATTTCTCCTACAATTAGAATATGTCTTGTTGATGGAATGGGCTAGCATGTACCATTTCCATTTATATGTGCTTGCATGCACAGTTTCCCTAAGGTAACATTTCCTATTATTTTTGGGGATCATAAAACTTCTTCACGTAAGTAAGTGTATTTATTTCAATCTATAAATAAGGCTAAGATTGCTGGCCAAAACTTCAATTGCTCTTTGGAATATATAACCATCACGAAAGTAAAATAATAATAAAGTAAATTAAATTGTTTCATGATTTATTTCCATCATATATAATTTCTATAAATCCACATTTATGACTGTAAATTTGACCTGACAGATCCTTTGTAGATTAAATAAGGCTCAAGAGCTGCATAAAAGTACTACTATTCATTTGTCAGCTTTCATCCCCTGAAGTTGCATTGAGTCTTACCTCCCTGTCTTCTTGAAAGTTTACTTTATTGCCCTGCCTTCTACATCCTCACCCAACATTTTTCATTTGACTTTTGTTTCTGTTCTGTCTCCCGGCTTCAAACTTCCTATTTTCAAACCAAATTCTGTCATTCTTTCAATGTATGCCTTTAATCTGAGGCGCTGAAAGTTCAGAGAAGCTCAGGACAGGAAGAGCTGAGAGAATTCAGTCAATTTATTTGGTGGCAAGAACATGGCAAGAAGGAACCAGATGGGTCTATGAGAGATTTGTCCTGCTAATCCTAAAGGTAACCACAGAAGGATGAACATCCCAGGGCATCAGAGATGCAGATCTACAGCAATGTGGCTTTAAACAAGTTGGGTATTATGAATATTTTTCATATAATATATACAAGCAAGGTGAAGTATAGGAGGATTTAAGTTCAGGAAGACTTCATTTTCTGTCCTCTGACCAGAAAGAGGTGGTGGCCTGGAGGAAAGGATAGAGGAAGTACGTGATTTCAAGGAAATTATTGCTCTAGGTTTCTCTGTTTTCTATTTTCCCAAAGATTACATCTTCATAATACCTAAAGACGTATTACTGGAGGAGTGTGTTATCTCATGGAAATAGTAATGAGGGATACTTGATAACTCCAGGAAGCTTTTTCTTCCTTGTCCTTTTTTTTTAATATGAACAGTGATGTAGGAACCTGACTCTCACCAATTTAATATGCATGAGATTCTAAGCTTGATATCAAAAGCATTTTCTCCAATGAACGGTGTGATCTTTCAGTTATTAGTGTCATTGTACTACTACTAGGACCATCTTATTCAATAAATCTAATTTGTCTAATCTAAACTGTCCAGCCCTGTAATTCTGATCAATTGTTACCATTTGGCAAGACAGTGAACATACATTTCCTTTAGCATTGTCTTACATTTGCACAAAGCTGAGTGAATATTAGGGCTATTAATAGTCCTGAAACATGCAGACATAGCAAGGTTATGAACCCTGAACTCTTGTTATTGCCACCTCAGGTCTCTGCAGAGAATCTAAGTTTAGAACTTCCTGAATTTCTTGGTATAAAAGCAAAATAATTTTCCCATTAAATTAAACCTCTTCCGATAGACTGGAGTACTACAGATATAAGCCAACTGCTCACATACCTTCTGAGCATCCATCCAAAAAACTTTATTCAAATGAGAGATTTTTCAGGAACTGTCACATTCTCACTGTACACTGGACCTGCTGATTTTTGTCAACTGAAAGTAAATCACAGAATCACAGAGCAGTCTGAGATGGAAGGGACCCATAAGGATCATCAAGTCCAAAGCTTACCTGAATGGCCCATACATGGACTGAGCCCATGACCGTGGTGTTGTTAGCACCGTGCTCTGACCAGCTGAGCTAAGCTAGGGGTCAATAGATCAGTTTAAAACATCTGCACATAAAAGAGGACTCACTGCTGCAGTCACACCACCACAACTCTGCAGTTTCCAGTCTTGAGGTACCTCTCACACTTCAAACTGGTCAGATATGGTGGTTTTGTTGCTTTCTGCTTGCCATACTCATGACTCAAAGTGTAAAACCCATCATTAGTCACTGGAAGACTATCCATATACCTATATCTATCTATCTATCTATCTATCTATATGTCCCCTATATGCCTATCCATATCCCATGTTGAAAGGTTCTCAAATTGAGTCTTGTATCTACCTTAGGGAAATTTTAGTATTTGTGCTGTATCTTAAGTAGGACAGTGTGTCCAGGACTTGAAAGGAAGACTGGACTCTTTTCCTGACTCCCTGGCTTTGGGTAGCATTACAAAAGGTCTTTCATACCTCTGTCAGGTGTAATAATGAAATTTGCACTGATCTTTTGGGACCTCCTTGTGAGAAGAGATAAAAAATGATATATCATTATTCCTTATGATCAAACCGAACAAAGGGTAGCTAGTTTTTGTTTCTTTGCTTCCTGCCCTCTCCCTCCAGCATCTTAACAACCTCTACAGTGCCTGCTTCCTTCACTTTCTTTCACCCTCTCCTTATGTACACATACCTATTCCCAGGCTGAGTTTCTGCATGCCAGTGTGCAAACTAGAATGGACCTCCTCTGCCTAATTTTAACTAACCTGAAAACAGGAGTTCTTAATGGGAGTGCTGACACAACCTTAACTAAAGCAGTGTGAACACATTGCTATAATTTATAGTGTCAGTCTATATTCCAAACAGTTTCTCTATACACTGTGTGCTCCACTCAAACAGGAAAAGAAGGGACTGCAGTGAATTATTGTGTAATTAATCATTTGACCATGAGGGACTCATTTACTAATTAAAAACGTAAAAAGAGTAAATTGAAATAACCAGTGACTACTAAATCATGTCTTTTGACGTGTCAGCAGCATTGTAATCTATCATAATGTATCAGTCAGAGACATACACATACTACATATTCTGTTACCTTTTACTTCAGAGCTGCCAAAATCATTCATTATACTTCCAGTGCAGTTCCTGGTGTCATTCATACAACCACCATGGCATGGTAAATTGAGATACGAGATACCACTCAGGCTGATGTATGTGCATAGTAATAGTCAGAAACGTGGGATTCTCTGTTCTGCTGACTGTGCCGACTGCCTCTGAGCATGTCATAGCAGGACAACTCTTCCATGCTCTCTGGGAAATGAAAATGTGGCTTAGAAGTCTAGAATTTGTCTCTGGAGCATTTATAGCAGATGGAAGAGACCAGTGCCTTAGCTACAGCTGTGTTCATGATTTGTTATACTGGCACAGACCTGCCTTCACTGGTAGATACAGGAGCCTTCAGGTGTCTGTGGAACTGAGTGAAGGATCTGACATATTGCTGTGCTACAGTGCTGAGGACCATCATCTGTGGGGTGGTGTAGACCTGGCAGGACACTTGAGCCAGAGACATCTTAAACCATCACAAATTACTCTGCACTCCTCAGGATGGTTATCAAGGCCCAGATCTGCACAGACATTACGTGCTGTGACTTTTTAATCCACCACAACCTTTGGCAGGAATTCAATTTAGAGGTTTTTAAGTAGTGGTGGAAATTTCTGTGCTGTTTTGTTTTGCAGTGGGGGTGAGGGAGGGAGGATATAATTTCCTATTATTGGTCTTAAATTTAAAACTTCTGCATTGTTTAATTTTGTATTCTGAAGTTGTATTTACTTTGTGTGGGTAAAAGATAGAGATGAAGCTATGGCTCCAAAAAGGCTGGTAGAGATGTGAGAAGTGCAGTTCTCATTTGGAAAACAGCCTAACAAATTTGCAACTTTTATTTTCTCAGATTTGGTCTGTGTTCAACAGGAAACTAGTCTACATCCCGTGCTGGTGGAAAGATTTTTTAAGTATGATTTTATGTGAAATCATCGGAGGTAATAGAGCTGGAGTCTCTTTTCTTTAGAGTAATATTGAATTTATTTGCTTAGCTTTAGTTCGAATGGATCAATTACTGCATTTGCATACTGATCCATTGAAGAAAAGAGATAGTGCTTATAAGTACTGTAGTTTGTGAGTTCTCTATTGACATTGGAATACAAATGAAAAAGACAATATGCCAGTTTAGCTTTCATGTTCCAAGATGAGCTTCCAGACTTGTAACAGGGATTTTTATTTTCTTAACTGGAGAGTCAGACTGACTTCTGGAAGCTGTTGTGTGACAATAAATTTGTAGCCTTATGATGTTTCCATCAAAACTACTTACTTCAGTAAATGATCAGTAGTCTGGGCATTTCATGATATTAAAGATTGCAGGTATTAAAGTTTTCATGTAAAACCTGCTGATTCCTTCCCAAGCTGGGCTCTTTTGCATACTAATTATAAAAATTATTTTCTTCTTAAACGTTTAATTCATCAGTTTATACTAATCTTGAAAGTAGAAGGCAAAGAAACTATATTTTTGCAGTCGAACATTAGGAAACAAGGAATGTTTTTTCATTGCGTGGATAACTATATTAGACTTTGCTCTGAAGAGAACCCCAAATACAAAAAAGCATCAGTTATTTGCTAGTCCTTAAAATTAGGAGGGGGAAAAACATGTTGTGGGAGGAGAAGTTTTATCTGTTTCACAACTATAGCATAATGAATAGTTCTGTTTGGAAGAATCTACCAGTATTTAAAAATACTGACTGATCATGCATTTTTTTATAATTTTTGAAGACAAGCTTGACATTACAATGGAAAATATTATGCTGTTTAACTTTTAATTCCCCAGGTTTCATGCTTAGTCTGTAATAATGGTTTATGTTAGCAAACATGTTGTTTAATAGTTATGTGCTTTCTCCACTTGTCTTCAAATATTGTGATTTAGGTAGAACCGTAATGCACAAGAGCAACTTGTCCCCAGAGCATTATTCAGAATATAAATTAAGTGATATTATAACAGAGCCCTCACTTAGCTCAGCATAATGAATATGAAACATCATGTACTAGTGACCAAGGTCATGGTATGAGAATGAATTACTCTATTAACTTCTCTTTTAAGTAGCATTAGAGATAATAAAAGAAGAGATTTAATGGGATTCTGATAATATTATTCATGCAAAAGTAGCATACTTTATCTTGCTAAAACAAGTAAGATGTTTTGAAGATATTTTACACTTTGGAAATATGATGCTTAGGAGTGTTTATTGCATGTTGCAGAATGCATCAGCATTAGCCAGTAATGCAGATAATCTGATAAAAATCGAAAAGCTGATTTGTATACCATGCTAATTCAGGATCATCTCCTTGGCCCTAGGTACTGTCCAAATGCTCCATAAGATTATGGCAAGCTTTAGTGATATTAGATTAAATTCAGTTCTTTTGCTTATAACTTTTTTTCCACAAAAGAAAATTACATCCATCATTCTTCTCTATAAACCCTCTTTAGCCGCCTGCTAAGTAGTATAGAATATCGTATTTTAAGCCTGTATATTACTTTTTTTTTTTATCCAGACATATTTAAGCCTCCTCTGTCAGTTATACAGTATATTATTTCAGGGATAGAAAGTTTTGTTATTATTGTGATACCTCTGTATCTGAATCATAAAGAGACTTAGTAATTTGCCATGTGTTCCATAGCATACTCACATGTGTTTGAGGAAAATGTAAGAGCAGCTGATAAGAGATTACTCTTCAGTTTGCAAATGATCCCAGTGCATGGATACTTAATGCTATATTTGGTTTTCCGGGGTTTGTTTTTCTTTTTGTGGGTTTTTGTTTGTGGGTGTTGTTTTTGTTTGGGGGCTTGGGGGGGTCTTTTTGGGTTTTTGTTTGGTTTGGTTTTATTCCTTTCATTATCATTAGATAACTATTTAATATCTATTTAATTTAATTAGATATTTCTATTGCTATTTAAAAAATAATTATATGACAATAACATAAAGATGGAAAGTTCTGAATTTTTGGGGTGAAGTCTGCTCTTAAAATATAGCAAAAAGCATAAACAAATACTATCACAACATGAGTGTGGGCAATGGTAGCATATCATGGGCAGTTCAACTGTGCTCCAAATCCAAAGTATCCTCAGGATTTTTACAGGATTTTTTTTTTTTTAAGGAAAAACATAGTGCAGAGGTCAGTGTACCACAGGCCTATTAATCTGCTTGTGAGCACAGAGTTTTGGACAGTGCAGTAACCAGTACCAAACCTGATCCTGCTTCCAGAGAAATTCAGAGCATTGAGACCACCCTTTCTTGTTTGTGGAAGAAAGGTGGATGTTGAAATTTTCTGCTCTGCTTGTTCTTTTCAATAATATCTGCATCCATACAATGACAGAATTCTCCCTGAACTCCCCATAAAGTTCTTCTTAAGTCAGAAGAAATATTGTAATTTAGCTTTTTTTGTTTAGAAAAGTAAGAACAAAACTCTTCCCCACTGTTATTTAGTGTGTAGGCAATCCAAACTTAGAAAACTCTTTACGGTATTCCATGTGCTTGCTAACTTGCACTTTTGGAAAGAGTGCAAGGTGTATGTTCTCCTGAGAGCTCACAACAGTGCTTAATTCCCTGACTTTTTAAATATACCAAGTATGTACCTTTTTATCTTAAGTCAGGACTTTTTGTGTGCCATTATACTTAAGGCCTACCTCAGATTATATAATAGGCTTGGGAATGTTTCCACTCTGCATTTTGGTGAGATAATGCATGAACAAGTTCACCCATGTGCACTGTTGGGAATATCTGTCGTCCAGTCAGCTGTTTCCCTACACACAACGCTTCCACTGGCGAAGGGTAGCGGGACAGCCATTTCAGCTCAATTAAGTTTCAAGAGATAGTTTGGTGCATTTATTGCATTTCAAGTTGCAGAAAAATTCTGTCCTCTCAGACTCTTGTCAAAAGCAGAGTGCCCTGGGGAAAATGAGGCATTGCAATTAAGACTGTAACATATCTCTTCAAAGCACAAGGTAGAGCCAGGTAAATGAATATCCTTGTGCTATTTATACCAGCTTCTTAATTATGCTTAACATGACCAAATCAACTTGATCCGGCATCACTTTTGCAAGTGTAAATAGACCTAAAGTTTCAAGGGTAAGATCATGTTACACCTCAACTTAGAAAATGTGTATGTATGTGACTGAAGCAACTCGAAATATGTTTAATAAGCCGAGGGACATGTGTCCCTAGGATTGGTGGAAAAGGAATTAAAGTATTATTTTCTCATATTTTATGATTAATGTTCTTCTTTACATAAGACCTGAAAGTCTAGCTAAGATCATGAAAGGCATGTTGGGCTAAATCTTTCTTTGCTGTAAAGTATCGTCATTATATCTCATCTAACTCTAACAAAATCCCTGATGTCTATGCATGCCTGGAGCCAAAATAGGTCAGCTCATGGGCTATTGCATTATATTTTATTATTTAAACTTTAAGTGATTAGTTTAGCACTTAAAAGCTTTGGAAAGAATTAGGTTACTGTTCTTCTCTTTATCCATAAGCAAACTGACATGCAGATGGACAGTGAGAAGACTTACTCCATGTTTTCTCTCAAGGCTTTTCCCAAAAGTTAAGGGCTGTCATTTTCCCCATCTGTTAATTTCAGCACACTGTGAAAAATAAACCTATGATGAGCTTATCTTTCCTGATTTTGAAGAGAAGGCCATATTTTGCCTGCAGTCTCAGAATAGACTCAAAAAACATGCACTAAGAAAAAGAGAGGGGAAAAAAAGCTCTTACTTTTTTCTAGATCTGGATTTAGGTAACAGAAAGCAAATGGGAAATAACTTGATTCCAGCGAAGTCAGAAGGATTTTATTCATCAGGGAAAGTTGTTTTTATTGTATATACAATGCATACTTAAGAAATAAGTGGATATGATTTAATTAATTACAAGTTCTGTTACTTTCTGAGATCTTTTATTCATGCTCATAAAACACAGAAAATGTTGGAATTGAATTATATGCTATGCTATATAGTTACTTTATTGTTAGGGAGGTCTATTCTGCAAGATGATTTTCTGGGGATTCCACTGAGGTTCATAGTCCTTTAATTTGTTAGATTTTCTTTCACAGCTTTATTTTAATTTACACATCAAAATGGTTGATGAGTCAGTCATCTGATACAGGTGTACAGGATTTTAAATATACATCTCATTGGGTCAAGTTCATAGTTGAACTTTACGCCCACCACTGCACTGATGGCAGAGTTGAACATGATCAGACCCCTTATTCACTGTACCACATTAGGGGTTAGGAACCTGACGTGGCCTGACAGCACAAGTGAGAAAAATATATAGGTAGAGAGCTTTTTTTGTTCAGGAATTATTAAAGTATCTATAGCCTTTGAAAAGTGACACATCAATAGTTTAATTCTCTTTTACTCAAACTTAGTGCTTGGCATTTATTAATCAACCTGTGTCTTAAGTGTTGTAGAAACAGGTTGTTGAAATAGGTGAAAAAGCTCCTGGAGTTTTGAAAACCATCTGAACTGAAAGTGGTATGTTCAAAGCACTTTACAGAAAATAGACACAAAATTAAATTCTTGGGAGGAATAGAGAGGGTGTGGATCACACCAGACCTTTTAATATAATAGGAAGCAAGTGCCTGTTTTGTCTTAGTCTCTGTTGGGAGTTGAGTCAGTGATTATACCCATTTGAGGACCCTGACCTAGACAGAGATGTGCAAAAAAACAGTCATTGGCAACTTTCAGTTGCATAAGGGAACTAACTGAAGTCATCTCAGAATCAGCAGGTTTTAATACTTCTTCATGTTTTCATGCTGCTACAATTATGCTTAATAGTGGAAATGTTCAACTTCTTTAAAAGATCAGCTCAGACAGTAGGAGAATGTTGACTTTATTTTTTTGTTTACTTATGCATAGAGAGTATAGAGGGCATATAAAAGTGTGGGTTTTTTTCCTGTTATTTTGTTGTATTTATACTAGGAAGATCAATATTTTCTTGAATTCTTACTGTTTGCATTTCTTCTGTTTTCATGCCCCTGGTTATCATGTCAGAACAGTAATTTTTTTCAGGTCATGTATCTCAATATCCTCCTTGCACCATCCTCACATGTAAACAGGATACTACTTAATAAATAATAAGGTCCTATTTAGTTATGCATCATGAGGGAATTAACAAAGAATTAATGACTTCTATCTTTACTGAAATATACATTTCTGTAATCCAGTCCCTATTTTCTATAAAAGACTGTCTCATCTGAAAAATTATTTCATTCCAAACATGTAAAATGATTGTTTTAAAATACTTTTTCTAATGATGAGGGAATGTGAAAATATTTTCTTTTTATATCCTAGTCAGAAACACTTTTGGTGGATAAGTAAACTCAGATAATGCTAGTAACTTCTAGCTAAACTTGATCTATAGCTCTCATTGAGTCAAGTCTGAAGAAAAATGGTTCAATACCTTAGAAGTAATTAAGACCTTTATCTGAAAAACAGTTATATATGTGCTTAATTTAATGAATGTAAATAATCCAGTTGACTCAAATGGGAATATTCATAAGCATTAACTTAGGAACAATTTGCAGGATCAGGAAGTAAAATCATCCATTTTGTGCCAAGCGTTGTATAAATTTTCTGTGGGTTTCCCATGTGTTTTGGGGACATAGGTTTTCTGCATGCTAGGAAAATCTTGAATCCAGGCTATTCAATTCGGTATCTGCCATTTTCTCTGTTTACTGTGAACCGAAGCATGTAAAATAAGTGTTAACAGCACCAAGATTTTCTTATTCCTGGACCATTCTAAATCCTTGCTTTGATACATGAAAATGTAAGCTTAGGATGGTGTCAAACTAGGAATGTATTCCGAGACAAGCTTTTGGACTCTGTCAAATCTATGGAAGTTTTGCTATTGACTGCGTGGCCTTATTTTCTCTCCATGTTTCCTGCTTCAATACACTATCAGCAGTGTAGCTTTCCTTCCTTTTTATGTAGAAAGAATGGGAAAAGATACTTTGGTCTGTAATCCTTAGTTCTTACACACATATCACATATATGAATTCTGTGTTTCAAACTCTTAACTGTATGTTCATTTCATATTTTTTTCTTTTTCTGAAAATGGCCTAAAATTTATTAGCTTGCATGTATTTATATAATAGAAAAAGATTAAAAAATACAAGCCTTCAGAAGAATTCAATGATAGGAAAGATTCCTTACACTTTTTCTAAATTGCTGCAAACTTGCAAATTGAATTAAATTGTTTTGTTTGTTTCATGCATAATTGACAAGGTGACAATTAACTACATGGTACATTATCCTTTGCCTCAGGTATATAACACTAAATTTGTGTGCCGAGAAAATAAAAGGAATGAAATGGTGTGCCAGAATTCAAAAAATCAAAGCCAACAAAAAATTAATTACTTTGGCTTCAGCTTTTTCATATGTATCTGCTCCTACCTGTTAGCCTAGGCATCTGCATTTAGTACTAGTTAGTCTACTTGATTTCTCTGTAGTATTTTGTAAAGGAGTCTTCATACTGGGCAGTGAATAAATGACAAATCTATGTAGATAATAAAAATCCAATCATAGAAACACCTAACACACCCAGGAAAGTTACGAAGTCGAGTTGGAATGAAAGCTGTTTTCTTCCTTTCCTATATTTTAAGTCCTTCATTTGGATGACCATACTGGCAATCCACATCAGCAACACATCTCTTTCTACACTTAAATTGTAAACAACTGTCTCATTTTCTATAAATGAGTGAACTGACACAAATGGAATCTTGGGGAAAAGTTGTTGAAAATGAAATTAAAAATAAGCTCATTAGAGCCTGCATCAACATTTTACATGTATGGCTGGTAAAGAGACAGATACATGACATGTATCACAGGTAACCAAAATATGAAAATGGAGAAAGAGAAAAGCTAATATCCTTATTTTTTTTTTAATATAAAATTAAGCTGTAAGGAGGTAATAAAAAATATTAAATAAAATGTATGATCCCAGGAGAATCCAAAAGACCCTGATGTCTATCATCATTGATTTGAGTGTTGAGATGTGTCAAGGAGAGACAAGGTCGTGAAGCCAAAGCAATGAGGCAACATGCATAGTTATAGATTTGGAGCAGGCTTGACTGTTATGTTCTTGATATTTCTATTAAGAATGGCAAGCACATCACAGTCTACTGTATTGCTGTCAGAGTCATAACACTCTTTGCATTCTATCCTTGTTTATAATACTTTTTTTTCTTGCAATCAAACAAAACCAGAGGGTTTTTTTTGGAAATGCAAAATAATGCACCTTGAAGATTGCTTTCTTATCTAATGAAATTTTTTAATCTCTAAATTTTGGGCTATGCGTATTTGATCTGATGTTATTTTTATCTTCTTTTTTTAGTTTATGTGATAAAGCTGTGTTCCTTGCAGTAGAGCTGCTGGGAAAACTGAGGTTTTCACCTTTTTTTCCCAAGGAAAGCTAAAGAGATTTGGATGTTTGGCTATACAAATATACAATTGGAAGTAAAAGAAAAAATAGTACTCCTCTTTCCTTAGAGGGTAAACAACATGTGTGCAAAAAGTAAATTGATTGTATAGCTAATACAAACGTTTTGTCTCTCCCCCAGAAATTCCAGATCTGGAGATGTAATTGAAATTTGTAGGGTCAAAGTTTTTTAAAGCATTGTCCTTGTGGCCTCATTTGTGACACTGGCTGTCTGCAGGGTATAGATTTAAGCAAAGTTCTTTCCATGGTGTTACTTCCTGTTGGCAAAGGCAGGCACAAAGGAGAAGGAAGGCATGTGTGCTGCTGCCTCTAGCTTCTTGAGCAGATTATGAACATAGCCATGGGCTCTGCATGTCCTCGCTCTATGTCTGCAGGAGTCTTTGTCCAGGGGAATAAATTCCCTAAACTCTTTCAGCCCTCCCTGGATTAATACAGTGGCAACCATAATTTCATCCACAGTATTTTACCTGGAAATAAATGAAGCATTTTTTGTTATCTTGGAAGAACAAATGAAGCTTTTGATTTTTTTTTTAAATGCAACTCTTTTCTGCTTTAGTTGTACCACTGCAATTAGCCAAACCTGTAAATTATAATAATTCCCTGCGCCAGTATGTTGATGGAGATAGACAACTATATAAAAGGATGTATCTATTTCAGGTAGTGCATACATACTTGCACTTAAAGGCACCTTGAAGGAACACTTCAGGCAAAACTTAGACCCTTTCTAAATGCTGCTATCATTTTTTAATGAATAGTCCGATTCCCTCTTTTTTCCTCTTTATATCAAAACTTAATTCCACAGTGATGAGAACAAATGAGAATAAATTCTCCATGTCCTTCTCTAAGTAGTTTAATTTAGATGAATAAAACTCTTATTTCTCCAAGCATTCAGACAGCAGAACATCAATGAAAATGCTTGTGTTTGTGGGAGATCACTCACAACTGTCTCAAATTTAAAAGTCTAATATACTGTGGCAGGAGATGCAATTTTTTAATTAATATTTTGCAAAATACTTATTTTCTTAAATAATTCTGTTTTGCTGCTACTTTTCTGAAATAATAATATTGCATTAAAATACACTGACTCAGTTGTAAACAGAAATTATGGTAGTTTTTAGTGCAGTTGTTTTTTGAAATAAAAAGTTTTGATTTTATTTAATATTGAATTTAAATATAAAAACCTTCATGATACCTTTTGATATCATTAACCTGAACGATTTCCAAATTTTGAGTTCCTGTCACCATTTTAATTACAAACAGAGCTTTGAAATCTTTTTCTCCTTTGAAACTGGAGACGGTAACTCCATATTTAAATAAAGTTCATCTTTTTCTAATTCTTCTTGCAAATGACACTAAAGTTAAGTTACATAAAGAAGAAGAAAGGTCCAGTGAAAAAATAAGATAATAATTCTGAAGGGAAGTTAGTCATTCCCACATTATTCCAAAACCGGCAGCCTGGTAATTAAAATAAAATAAATTTAAAAAACAACAGTCATCATAATCTTCATCTAGTAACATCGTTAAAGATAGACCAACAGAAGACTCAAATAATTTGAAGCTTGTCAATAATAGCATTTCTTTTTTGGAGATATTATTTTCATAACCTTTATTTTCAGTTAATAACAACAAGATGAAATGACTGACCTCCTCTGACTCCTGATTATCTTTTGCCCTTTCCTTTCTTGAAGACATAAATGTTCCATTTTCAGAAAACAGAAAATAAACTTGTATTGTTGTCCTTCATTAGCTATTAGCTTACTGGGAATTGCAATTGGAAGTGCTTTGTTTTTGTTTGCTAGATTTTGAAACTATCAAAAGAGTAATACAGACTGATAACTTAAAATGCTTTTATAGGTTATCCTCTTTTGTTATGCATGCTTCTCCAAGTTTTCCTGATGTTTGTTTATTTTCAAAGGAAACTGATATGATATTTTCATCACCAACCTTGTAAAAGATAAGATAGCGTGTTCTGGAAAGCAGGGAACATAAAACCAGTCTTGCCTGAAGTAGGAGAAAAAACAGTTAATTTCAATCCTGATGACAGTTTCTCGGTGAACAATAGTCTCCCAGAATTGACATGAAGAAGTAATGAATGAATGAAAGGAGAACTGAGTCACAGATGCACTTTGCAATCACTTTAGAACATCTACACTCTTCCAGCCAAAATACTATTAATACGTGTGTCAGCACAGTGAGTGAATCTCATAGTGTGAACGCATTGGAACAGTTCAGGAAAGAAAATGAAGAATATCCTCAGGGACAGACTTTTCTTTTTCTCTGAGAGACTCTTCATTATTCAGGCATTGTGATACTTTTCCTTTATTTGTGTAAAGATTAAATTGCACATGATTTCTAATGTTT
This sequence comes from Machaerirhynchus nigripectus, assembly GCA_013397975.1. Taxonomy (NCBI): domain Eukaryota; kingdom Metazoa; phylum Chordata; class Aves; order Passeriformes; family Dicruridae; genus Machaerirhynchus; species Machaerirhynchus nigripectus. The sequence continues at coordinate 376,226 of VZRQ01002543.1, forward strand.
CTGCTACTCCAACTGTCATAGGTCGATGACCTTCATGGAAGTGAGATAATAGATACATCGTCTGTTGTTCAGGCAAGTGCTGTTCTTCCACAGCCCAGTACTTTTCTATTGTTACAAGTTGAAAGCAATTAAATAAAAATACAAGAGAAAGTTTCCGGAGTATCTTTAGTATTTCATATATGTCCTTATGTGACTGTCATTTAACGTTTATATGCGATATTATCTAATGTTATAATGACCTAGAAGCATACACTGAGCCTCTTCTACATGGCTTAGACAACAAATTAGTGAGAGATGTCTGTGTGTACTCAGTAATGCAGTTTCTGGGAAGGAGCCCTCTGTTGTTTGAAATCTGTAATCCAAAGACTTACAATTGATATGTTTGCCCTCATGGATGTTACTATGACTGCTAAAATCCTATTCAAATAATTTTTCTTCATATTGCTTCACAACTTATTTGGCAAAGAAAAAGGTCCCTATCCCTACATTGTAGTTATATTGCATAAAAACTCTTCACTGTATACATTATAAAAGTATTTTCATTTAGAATAGAGACTATTATTTAATTTAAGAAGGATAACCTTTATTTATTACTAATTTTCAGTTTATATTTTCATCTCTTAGCGGTTTGATCAATGTTTATTTTTGGTTAGCATCTTTGAAGTGGTCTAAGTAGACAAATCAACATGGTAGGTGTATTTACATGAATGTGAAGGATGGCTGACAAGATACTGGTGATGTATACTACTGAATGTTGCAAAGGGCAAAGGTCCTACACCAGAAAGTGCATTCTATAGTTTGTTTACCTCTTTATGTGCTTTTTTTTTCAATTTCACATGTTAGTCATCGATACAGTTATGGATCTGCCAACAAACTGGATACAGTCATACTATTTTCCATAATTAACTTCTTAGATAACATTCTGCAAGTAATTTATGGCTTTTGTTATGGATATCAAAGGTCAGATTAAAACAGGATTAAAAATAATGTTGGGAACTGAATGTATTGATATCCTAGAAATAGCTTTTAAAAGGATAGATAGATAAAGGAAAATAATCACATTTTTGATCCTAGAAAGAGCTTCCTACAGGCACTTTACACTGTCACTTCACTAGTACTTCACAGCCAAACATCCTATCCACAGAGCCCTCATTTATTCAAAATATTTGTAAACTTGAGCGTGTTACATAAGGACAAGGCACAACTGTTTTCCTTCTAATACTACCTGTATGTAAACCATCCTTTGTGACAATTGCCCATCATTTATCGAATGTTAAACAGAAGACATTGGTGTTACTAAACTGCACTGGTTAGTATTACCCTTTTATGAAACCTACCTTTGTTTCAAATAGTCTTTAACTACAAAAAAATAATAGCTCTTCAGATGCTGAAGAGAATGAACTTCAGATAACCGTAGGAAAGGAAAGTTGTTAAGTTTTGAAGTACTCAGGAATTTCATGTCGTTTTTTCCTATTTTAGCAATCATGTCACTTCTACAGCAATTAGTGATTCAAAATAAGTATTCTTCTCATTCCACATCCTATTCATAGGGGTACTAGATGTTGACAGGATGTGTCCCTTAGCAACAGATGAAATTACTTGAATATCATTCTGCTTTATGTGTATTAAAAGCATTAGCTCAGTGTTTTAGTATTTGATCTGGTGTAATATTTTTCTTAGATTTGGGCAACATTGCATCTCTCTAAGCCAGATTTATTTTAAAGCAGGTCATTTGGAGTTCACATAAACATTTTGTTGATAGTGGGTAACCCACTCGTTATGCTTTAGACGCTGCAAAAGAAAGCAGTTTTTGTTTCTCAAGTACATAACATGGACTTGTTTATTGAATCAGGTGTCAGAACTGCAGTAATGGCAATAAAAGATGATGGTGATTGATATTTATAAACAGAATTTCTTAAACGTAGCTGAAAACATAATGTTGCAAAAATAGGCATTTGAGGAATACTCTTTGTACTTGATTCAAATCCAGGAAACAGCATTGGTGCTGAACTTCTACAAGCGGTCCTTGGGACAAAATTCTTCACAGTGTTGCAGGAAGTTTTTTTGGATGTGGCCTTCAGGTGACTACTTCTTAGGTTTTTTTTCCAAAGAATCTTTCAGTGCCAACCATGCTTACAAAGAGCCTAATTCAAAGGTAGATGTACATATTCAGTTTAGCTATACCATATTCACGTGTGCAGCCTTTCCTGGAAAACTTTTCAGTTCCTCACCTTGGAAGCTCAACAATCTGATACTTGAAACCCTTGTGTACCTTTACATCTCATAAATAGAACTGTCTAGTACCAACCCTTTTCTACTGAAAACACAGCTTTTGTAGAACATCTCTATTTGGTAGGAATGCAATAAACTGACTCAACCAAACCTTGGTAATGGTATGTTACAGTACCTTTGACAGATCTTGATCACAGTAGATGATGGAACTTGCAGTACTGTTGAGATTAATTTTATTTGAATAAAATTCAGTTTCTTTATACAAGAAGAAGCCATATAAACCTAGTTGCTCTGACAATCAATTCTGTCTGCCGGATTTTTCTCAGCTCAAACATATAGGACAGCAGCTATTAACAATTTTTGTTACTGAGACTTGCTTAATGTTGAATAACAGGGTATTTTCTTCACTCGCATAAACCAACATAATTTTCTGAGTTATATGCAGTCTGTGATGTCAGCAGCTTACTCATTGTGTACCTATGGTCTTGACCTTGGCCACCTGCCAGTTGCCCACCCAGCTGCTCTCCTTCTTTCCCTCCTCACCAAGATGTGAGGAGAAGACAAAGTGGGAAATCTCTTGGGTCAAGATAAAAAGAGGGAGAACACTCACCAGTTACTGCCACATCTGAAACAGACTCAATTGCAGGAACTAAACAATATTCAGAGATACTTAAATCTTTTTTTCCAAAATTTTCAGTGTATATATACATTTCATGTATATATATATATACATATATATATATAAAATGAGCTCTAGGTAAGTTATACCATTAAAGATCTAAAAATCCATACAATAGAACCAAGTTGGGAATAAAGACTGTATTTTTCTTAATATGTATACCAAAAAATCTTACCTTTTTAGGACCTTCTGTGTATTTTTTTGTCTCTTATTACACGTGCACAGAGTATGTGATTCTGTAATTGAATAAATGATAAATATATGAAGACACAGCTTGACACCCTTAAAAAGGAGAAAAACATATTCTACTTCCTTCACCTGCATTTTTACTATTTGCTTCCTAAACTAAAATATCTCATTGACTAATACTCCTTGGATTGTCTCTGAATGAAACACGGATTTTTGCCTTTACAACTGTCTTGCTGATCACATATCTCCTGGTCTTGTTAATATGGAAAGGTCAGTTTCCTCCTTATTACAGAGTTGCACCATTTGTAGTCACTCCTAGAGGATCCCAGATGAGCACTTTGTTTTCATGGTTTTACAGATTCACAGAATGGGTCAGGTTGGAAGGGACCACAGCAGGTGTATTGGTTTGGCACAGCCTGGTTTTGGGTAGCAGGGGGGCCACAAAGATGGGTCCTGTGAGAAGCTGCTGGGAGCTTCCCACCATGTCCAGCAGAGCCAATGGCTGATGGCTCTGAAGAGGGACATGCTGCTGGCCAGAACTGGGCCAATGAGAGAGGCTGGTAACGCCTCGGTAATGACATATTTAAGAAGAAAATCAAAACAAAGTCAGGGGATTTTTTGCTGCTAGTCAGAGAAGAGGGGGAGGTGAGAACATGTGAGAGAAAACAACACGGTCACACCAAGGTCAGTGGAGAAGGAGGGGGAGGAGGTGCTCCAGGCACTGGAGCCAAGGTTCCTCTGCAGGCCATGGTGATGACCATGGTGAAGCAGGTTGTCCCCCTGCTGCCCATGG
>VZRQ01002543.1:380615-411423 GCA_013397975.1 Machaerirhynchus nigripectus
GTGAGGGAGACTCCATAACCTTTCTGGGCAATCTGTTCCAGTGCATGGTCACCCACACAGTAAAGAACTTCTTGCTCATGCTCAGGTGGAACTTCCTGTGCATCAGTTTCTGCCTACTGTTTCTTGTCAGATTGTTTGGCACCACCAAGTAAGGCCTGGATCCATTTTCTTCACACCCTCCCTTCAGATATTTGTAGACATTGAGGAGTTCCTCTCTCAGTCTTTTCTTCTCAAGGCTGTACAGGCCCAACTCTCTCAGCCTGTCCTTTTAGAGAGATGCTCCAGTCCTCCAGGAGCTCCATGTCTCTCTTGTCCTGAAGAGCCCAGAACTGGACACAACACTCCAGATGTGGCCTCACCAGGGCTGAGAGGAGGGGCAGGATCACCTCCCTCGACCCGCTGGCAATGCTCTTCCTAATGCACCCCAGGATCCCATTGGCCATCTTGGCCACCAGGGCACTGCTGGCTCATGGACAGCTTGTTGTCCACCAGAACCCCTATGTCCTTCTCCATGGGTTAGCTTGGTTAACACCTGAACATATCACCTTCCCTTTTGTTTCATTTTTCTGTCATCTCTTTCTCCCTTCTTCATGAAATCAGAGGTACAAGCATGAATATATATTTCCTTTTCATGAGTGATTCTTATCTTTTAATTTATTGGTGGTCTGCTCTTATCTTTCGACTATTCACCAAACCTCTTTTCTCGGTGCAGCATTCTCCTCTTTCTTGATTGCTAAATAAAAACAAAATATGAGGCTAGTATTTGTTAGATTTATAAAATAATATTCCTAACCTCATCTGTTTCTTGCCCTTTTCTTAATTATCTGCTTCTAATGATGGAATTTTTTCTTGACCTTCCATAAGCAAATTACTCTCTGCTATGACCTCTACTAACTTTTTCTTAAACTCTTGTTGCAAACTATTAAAACATGGCTTTCACTTAACAGAAGGCAGAATATTCCCTTTACAAGAGCCACACCTGTTTATCTGCATTTTGGAAGACCTAATTTATTTTTCTTGATCATTCTGCTATCTCTGACAGAATAATTCTTTCTCCTGTGCTCATCTTTACTTTTGTCTCTTGTTGATTTAATGTCAGGGCTTTGACAGTTCCCTCTTCTTTACACTAAAAAATTGCCTCTAGACTATTCTGTTTTCCCTTGAACTTCGAGCTTCCTCATCTACCTACTATGATGATGGCTTTGTTAATGGTGAAATCATTTTCTGGTATTTCTTCTTTTCTCTAAATATAAAATGCAATTATTTGTTTAAGGAAATTATATGGTAACAGAAGGGATTCAAAATTCTGTATGGCAATGTAATCGCTGGCTACTTAGGATCTGCACCTTAAAAATATGCACTATGAATTTTTTATTCATCAGTGAATTTGTTCTTTAGCTCCACAAATGATGTATTAGAGAATAACTTTTTTATATGCATCTATTTTAGAAACGGTACCACAAAGTATGAGCTCTTACCCTATTTATTAAGCCAAAGATAAATTTAATTTTTTTATTATTGTTATGTTTGTTCATATAGTTCAACATTACTTGGAAAGTCTGTTAAGATATGGATTAATATCCCATTTGTCACAAAATAAATAATCTAAGAATGCTGGTGGGTCTTAGATGTGTCTGCTCCAGTATATCTAGTTTGACTTAATTTTTTTTAGCTGACCCTTCTTTAAATGTCTCTTTCATAATCTTTGCATTGTTTTACACCATGTTGATATATAATAATTCAAAATGTCAATATAGTGCCATCATGATACAACCTCAAAGTGTCAAGATGCTTTGAGATTCTCAAATTTCATACAAAATCCTTTTGTCTGAAGAAGGTTTAGCCAGAAGCAAAGTTTTACTCTCAGCTTAAATGTTGCTACTGTAGTTGATGCTTCAAGCATTTGTATTCATAGAGACCTATTTATATTAATCCTTTAAATGTATAAGAATACTTCAATTTTGTTTTGAGTGTCTGTTGCTAATATCAGATTCAAAAACCACTTTATGCATCTGTGTCAGTTCTACAGAGATTGCTTCATTATCATTACAATACTAGCTGTCGACAGTACACTGTATGAGACCGTCTTTATGTTGGCAAATTACTCCAGTCTTTTCACGTAACTGGATGACAAATCCCAAATTATGGTGGGTTGATTTTATAATTTGTCCTTCTTTAGGCATGTTATTGCCTACATGCACTGTGGGAAAGAATCCTGCATTGGTAGGGATTACTTAATGTAGGTCTTTAACTCCTGCATGCATGTTGAGTTGCCAGAGAAATGGGAAGAGGTTGTTGACAGGGAGAGTAAGTCCGGTCCTGGGGCCAAAGCTATGTATGACTTAGAATCAATTTATATTGGTGCAGTGGTAGTTTTCTGTATTTTCTTCATGTGTTGTATCTTATTTTTTTTAAATGTGTGGGGCTTCGGGAGGTGATGTTTTTGTGCAGTTATAGAGGGCTTATTTTACAGTTTACGGCCCGTCTGCAGAGCCCGTGCAATCAATAAGGGGCAATGGGAATTCTATAACTGTCATTAACTGGAGTGTTTATTAATTCTCAATTAGATTGCTAATCAGTCTTACCTGTGCAAACTCACTGAAAGGAATAGGGTGATCCAGGTGTCATCCGAGGTGTATGACTAATGTGAGATCACAGACATTTCTTTGGGGGAGTAATTTGGCAAGCACAGGCAATCCTGTACAAGATTTAACCCATATTAACTTTAAGACCCAAGCGTTATTCGACAGTTAAGGCTACGGGCATTGCTGTAGTCATTTGGGTACAATTACCTTGGTATTCTAGAGTCATTATTCCATATGGGAACTATTTTTTTCTGAAGATACAAGATGCTTTGTGCTTATAAGAACAAGCTGATGCACTTTCCAAGATCAGATAGGAAAATACTATCTTCCTTTGCATGTCTAAAAGAACAGATGGGAAAATAAGTAGCTATCAATAGACCATCAAAGTTTGAGTAAATGGAAATTGTTAGAGAACCAGGGCAGCACACTCGACCTCACAAAGGCCACTGCACATTTTTTTACTGTGAAGAGATCTGTTTTTATTGCACAACATTACTTTGGTTACTGTTGCATGTTGACGGGTGGCAGCTGTTCCATCTTTGACTGCTATCAGTGGAGAAAGACTTTTTGTACAATTTAAGCATACACATACATTAGTCTTTGAAACAATTAGAAGAAAGTGGTGATTTAAATTGTATTTCACACTAAGGAACAGTAATTTCCATTGGTAGCAAAAAAAATATCCTTTTACCACTGGTCAAAAAAAAACCCAAACCAAACCCAAAACATAAAATGAAAGAGATAATTGTTCTAAGAAAGAATTTTTCTTTATCAAATACTTAATGTAAACATTGAGGTCTGAAAAAAGGAATTTAAAATGCTACTTTATTCCTTCTTAGGTTTTATTTACCTTCATCTTTCATCAGCTTTATGCCTCTATTTCATGGACATTAGAAACACTTAAGGTCTACTCTAGAGTTTTGAAAGTCAAGTCACAGGCAAGGTTTTCAGTTGGCAAATATCACTTATCACACTTAAACATCAGAGTTAAATCAAATCATACCACAGTGGGATGTTTTCTGTATTGTCTGGAAACAAACCAAAAACATCCCTAACCACAGAATTAAGCAGGAAATGTTATCTAGAAATTGTACCTCTTTTCTAAAGGAACTCCTCATAATGTTGTGAAACTTGAAAATTCAGTTTTCCTTTTCCCCCATCAAATATTAGAGATATAACATGAGAATGTGTTTGGGGTTTGTGTTTTATTTTGTTTTGTTTTGATTTTATTTTTTTATTAACATAATCTCGGATGGCAAAAAAATAAAGAGCTGTTCATCAGTATTCTTGTAAGTCAAATAAGGCATTTAAAGGATGAACTTGAAACGTAAATTGTGTCTGCTAATCCCAGTCAGGTTCTGTGCTTCTTGTGTACATGATAATACTGTGAAGTTGACAATGGGATCAGTAAAGGAGGAGGGGTATAAATGATGTGGCAGACAATAATACAAGAAACAGTGTTGATGTTATACATCATTAAGTATTCCAGCACTGTACAAGTTCATGTTATTTGCGCTGTTTTTCTTTGTTTATTTAGTTATTTGTTCCATGTCTTTAATTTTCTTCTCTGCCTTCTTCTTCCTGAAACTTTCTGCCTCAAAACCACGCTACCCTTTTTTTCTTTTAAAATTCTGGAATTGGAAAGTATGTAGCTGGAGTCAATCTTTACAGTTTCACCAAACTCTTTGCTTACTAAGTAACTGCTCCCCTCTTTTATACAGCTTCAATTGATATGCAAAATTTGAACTTCTGTAGCTCAACTAATAAATAAACCGATTTGTTTAGCCCCATCTGTGTGAAAAAACAAATTCACACATACAAAAAAAGATAGCTTGGCATCCTGGCTGAATGCTACAGTGTCATTCACAATCCACTTAATCCGGATTTTCATTTGCCCCTGGATGGTAGCTTCCTTTTTTACTTAGGCTCCCAGTATTTTACTTTCAGACTTCTAGCAGTCCTGTTTTCATGTGTATAGAGTGCGTGGCTATTCCTGCCTAAATTAGCCATATCTGAGACTTGTTCCATGGGCTTACTTCTTTAGGGTCTACAACATGATCCAACGTCACCTGTAGAAAAACACAGACTGAATTTGTGCTGGAATATACGCACGTTTCTGGTCATTCACTCTTGGGTGAATTACAATAAAAATGCACCTCTTTGTTGCTCTGATGAAAAGGGTGATGTGCTATAAGAGATATGTTTTTGTAATTGGTTATATGAATCTGAAGCTTTTGCTTGCTCGTGTTTGTTGCTATTCTCTCCTCTATAAGCATGTTTATCGAGGTTTGCCGAAAGCCCAGAAGCCCATAGGTCAGAGAACAGCATTTTGATGGATTATGGGATTGTAACTGTCCCTGCCAGCTGACAGCTTTTATTGGCTGGGAGGATGAGCCTGTAAACCTTTATATAATTATTGTATTAAAGCCACTGTGCCTCTGTGTTGCTGGCGCTTGTTCAGGGATCAATGTGAAGATAATTTCAAAAATGAATAGTAAGTATTGATCGTCCCTTGGTGGAGCCTTATCAGTGGCTGAAGCAGACTACTGTAGATTATAACTTCAATGTCATTTATGATGATATGATACGTATTGCAGAGGAGCAATTTAAACAAAGGGCTGATTTAATTCACAATGGATTTTTGTAGCGTGATGGGTAATAAATCACAATCTATGTAATTTTTAGAAATGAACACATGTTGGCAGTAGTTCAGGGCAGTTCCTGGGAGATCTGAAAATGACCAGGGAGGGCAAATATCAGCAGCAAACCCCTTCTGAATGATTGGCCCTTACTTGGTTCTGACATTCAGATGACCTTGGGGCCTCTGCTGGCAGCTGCTGGTTAATTTTCTTCACTGAGGACACAGTTTAACTTTCTATCTGTCTGCCAATTACCTGACATTTTCAACTTATCACCTTCTATTTTTTAAATTATTGGAGGCACATCCACATTTTGACACTTTTTTAGGCAAGTATTCGTTTTTTGCCTGCTGCTGAGATGTCTCTCTGCCAAGCATCTGTAATATCCCTTTTACTCAAGAAATTAATAGCTTGCCCAAATGTGAGGTGAAAAAGCACAGGCATTATAGGGAAGATTACAAAGCTTCCTTCCAGTTTATCAAGAAGATGTGTGTCTGTATATAAAAAGCAAATGATACTTGAAAAATCCCACAACACAAAGTCATTACATAAACACATATATAGCAACTGACAGAAGCTACTTTAAGCATAAGGTATATTTTAATTCTTTTTCTTGCCAGAGTTTTTGGTTTGGGTTTCGGGGATTTTTGTTTTGGTTATTTTTTTTTTTTAGATCATCAAAAAATATCTCTTCTGAAATAACATGAAGAGGTTGCTTTCAACTGTCAAAAAAGGGGATATCAAGCTCCCAGGTTGAACTGACTCTTACAGACTACAGATATTTTAAAGTGCTTTATGCAGATTCTCATAATCTTGCAAATTACTCTGATCAAGATGTGTCCCTAATAATGAAATCCTAAAGCAAGGTAGGTTAGTCTGTTTTGTCTGACTTTCATGGCTTTTGTTTTAATTCAGAATGGAATATTTCTTATATACAGAGAATTAAAGGTTATCTGTTTTATTTTTATAATTTTATAATCTAACTTCTGCTGAAATCCTGAAATAAGGGCATTTATGAGTCTAAGAGAACATAAACAATAAGCTTATGTGAGTCAGTCATAACATCAAAATACTCAGGACTAATAAAGGATAATAATCAAGGGTAACTGCTTAAAAAACTTGAAAAAATTGAAGAACACTACAAGGAAATGATACGTATCAAACACTGTGAGTTTTGAACATTATGGGAAAAGTAAGGGACTAAAATGCCATCATTGTGATATGGAGCCTTCTTTGAGAAAGCTTTACAGCATGTGTATTATGCATGTAATTAAGTCTCATTAATGTAAGTCAGCCATGAGAATCTGCTTAAGTGCTTTCCTGGAATAACACATTAAATCCAAGCCATAGTGATGCAGTTAAGAGTCAGATCTGGTCTGTACTAGGTTGTTTTGCAGAATTACTATAAATGTGTGTGACCAAGTGGTGTGTGGGTGTTTTTTGGCACACCCAACCCTGTGACCATTAATGGAAATGTTTCCTGGGCTTGCTTTTGGCACATGAAATTTCAGCCTTAGCATCACAACAGAGAGTCTAGCCTGCCTTGAGCCAGACAAAGTATTATGTTTCATTACCAGAGCAATTAAGGTGAGGTTATGGACAACCCATGGTATGGAAGTTACCATTTCCTGTAGAAACTGGTGGTATTTTTTTCCTATTTCTTCCTTCACAAAGGCACCCCCTCTGTTCTCTGGAGACTATTTACTGCTTACAACAGGATAGCATCCATGTTGAGAGACTTTTACTGAATTACAGTCCTCCGAATGATTCTTCTTTATGGAAAAGTGAATAGTTGCTCATCTTTAATTGAAATATTAAGTTCATCATTCAGATAAGAAAAATTGAAGGAACTTAAAAATCTGTGTGGAAACAGAATAACAGCTAATATAGCTATAGAAATCATGAGGGCACAAGTATGATGCACTTGTACAAGGACAGTTTGGTCTATGCACAATTCCAAAGCAGGATCAGGGGAGGAAACTTGCAGTAATTTCTTTAAAGTTGTCTCTACAATAATCAGTGCAAAAAGAAGTGAATCCGTGTGTAGGAAGAAGCAACTGTCAATGAAGACCCAAAATTCATTCCTATTTTGATGAGATAATTTTAGATTAGCTTTAATCTTATCACGTGGACTGAATTCACAGCAGCAGTTGGAGAACACTAAATATAGTTTACTTGAGTTTCATCAGAAAAGAACCCAGTCATACATTTTAACTACCCCACTGTGCAAACCAAAGCACGATAACTGAAGGCAGGCAAGAGATTAACTTCAAAAGTGCCCTGCCAAACAAAAACATTAACACAGACCTGCCCAATATCCTCCTAATGTGTAGTCATCCCTCATTACATTCCAACACTCTCATGAGCTATGCTTATAACAGAATGGAAAACTGAGCATTTAGGATGTACAAATATGAATATAATATCTATATAATATATATAAAAACCATAATATTACATGACAACATCAAATGTATTACATTCTAGACATTATTAAACCTGGTGGTTATAATATTATTTTCCAGAAATACTGATGTGATTAAATTTAAGCATAATCAATTTATTAGGATTGATAGACTTGTTATCAATTCTTTTCAGGGAAATTTTTAAAAAATAGAATGACTTTTGTTTTTCACATTATCATTCTCCTCATAAATAATAAAGAACTCATTTTTTTTTCTTTTTTTCTCTTTTTTTTCTTTTGGTTGTTATTTTTTAGTTAATATCTCAAAACTTTAAGGTCTTTTCCTCTTCTTGATTTTAAAGAGGCCTATTCAGGATAGCTGACAATAAATAGGAAATTATTTACTTCCTAAATCTTTCTTTTTCTTCATGATTAGAAATTATTTGGTAGGTAATTTCTGGAAATGTATCGACTCAGGAAGGTTTTTTGATTATTCAGTCTTTATTCCAGGCTAAAAATATTTGGACTAGAGATCTGGGTTGAACAGTGCCTTCTTTGTCCTAGTCAGAATGAATGTACATTGCAATTACTAGGCACCACTGTCTTTCATAAACTGGAGAAACCACTCTGGAGAGGGCATTCCTGAAATGGTTTCACAAGTGACATTTAAGAGGAAATATTAATCTTTTCTTCATTATTTGCAATAATGTTATTTTGAACATACAAAATGTTTGACATAGTTGCCTCAGTAACCACTGAGGTTCTGTCTGTCCTGTTCTTCTCTGGATTATCCTAAGAAACAAACCATATCAGCCAGCTAAATTGTTTTTACTTCTGTTTTATTGCCAGAGCAATGCTAAAAAGCAGAGAGACAAATGAGAAACACAAACCCAGGCTTCTTCATTCAGCCTGCATTTCACGTATCCACAGCATCTTGTTCCTGTTGTCATTTTTCTATTTCTTTTCTCTATAGAATTTCTTTCCCCCTGCAAAGTTCCCCATGCCCATTTTCGTTTCGCCTAGCCAGTGTCTCAAAAGATGAAATTTTCTTATAAAATTAATGGGTAAAATCATTGGCAGTTTTAAAACCCTTGGCGTGCATGAATTTTGGTAAATCTGTACTGTTTAATGATTCCATCCCTCTGAAGAAACAGTGATTGCTGTATATCTCAGAAAGATCCATCTTTAAGGTATTTTAACTTAAACTCATCAATTTATTTGTAAAATCCAAGATAATTTTTTTCTGAAATTCAAGGGTACATCATTTCAGATAGTAATTTCTTCCATAAAAATTAGTTTGCATGTCCACTTTGAGTGCAACACCTAAGTTAGCTCTAACTATGTAGTAGAGAGTGCTGCTTCTTATAGAATGTTTTTTAAACAATTGTGCTAAATGCCTGTTGACCTCTAACTACTGCATTGTGAATTCACCATGCAAGTTATTACATAAGTTAATGAGGCCTTAAATTGGGGGATTTTAGAAGATTCTACTGGTTTTGGTAATACAGTGGGAAGCAGTTAAACATATAATTCTCCTTTACAGTGAATGATTTTTTTTTAATTGGGCTTTTAAACAACCAACAAAGCTACCTAAGTTGATTCCACTAGTTTGATAATACTTACTTAGTCCTTTATTAACTAAAATCAACTTTTTACTTTGCAAGGATCAAATTTGTGAAATACTATCTTTCATACCTTTTATAAAATTTGAACAGAAAGAATATTAAAAAAATATGGTATTTGGATAAATGATTCTTTTTTCTTTCTTTCTTTTTTTTTTTTTTTTTTAATTGGAGAAAATGGGAATATGACAGATGGATTTAGATATTCCAGGAAAAGTATAAGCTGGAAAGACAACATACTTCTAATATTTTGTTCTTCCTGCAGTCTCTATAGACTTAGGCACACTCATAAATGGTTTTTATTTTGATTTATGTTTGTTTTGTACTCACTTTGTAAAATAGGGAGTGGTTAGTTATTATAGTTAGTCTTGATGATCAAGGATAGAGCTGCATGGGCATTGAATAAATCGAATTGATTGGGTCTGCAGGTATTTCTGTAGTAAATGAGAAGAAAAATTGTTAGGCAATTATATTTTTTTTAAAGGGACAGGTGATAAACATATGCATAGAGAGCATATGAATGTACCATATCATTTTTATAGTGTTTTTCTATCAGAAGCAACTATTTGCTCACTTTGGCCCTTCACATTAACTGAATTAACTTCTAGATAGTGCCTCTAGCAAAACAAAGCTCCTATTAAATTGAAGATGTGTGAATAGAGTAACTCTGCAATGCTCCCTTCAGTCTTCTTTCTTTTTCTCCTGTCTTTTTTTGAGAAATGAAGCCTTTGCAGCATTATCCAGGAAAAGGAGCTGTGCATTCCAAAAGAACAGTGGCGCAAGCTTGGAAGTGCAAAGGGAGTTGTTTGCAACAATTTAAAATCTTGAGAAAGCACCTTACCATGATTCTTAGAAAAATATATTCTGCTGCCAAAGCATGAATAAACTAATTGTAGTTTAAGTAGTGAGCTTTATAAAGAACTAGCCCTCTTTATACAAATGGAGCTGTGATTTATTAATAATCTCAGTCATTATTTGCTGTGGAATAAGTTTAGTACTGCACACATAAGTCACCATCTCTATTGATATCAACAGTGAAATTACAATGTAATCAGTGTAGGATGTGGAGTTTATGTGACTAAAACAAGTGTACTTAAAATAATCAGTCAGGGCTCAGCTCCTAAAGCAACATAAGGTGCCCTTCTCCAGGCAATGTACTTTCTCACTTGCACAACTGGTCCAGCAGAAGACGAACCAAAGATAAATTTGCATGTAGTTCTGTGATGGCACTTCTGAAACAATGAATTAAGTAGGATTTGGTGTAGTATTTATTTCTCCATAATCTCGCTGTCTACTGAATGTAGTGCACAGGTATTTCAGAAGATACCAACTAGTTTGCCCTATCACATCATCAAACTTCCCATCACTGAATGTGAAATGATTGTCTTCTTTCTGGCTTTTATCTTGGGACAGGCTTTACAACATGAATTCAAGGTGATGCCATGATGATTTTTTGCCTTTTCTTCTATACCCCATTTATACCCCTTTTATATGCCCTTTTATATAGATTTTATGTATCCTTAGTGCTTTTAGCTCACATACTTGTAATTTCTTAAATCTGATGACCAGCTTAGACCCAAATTTCCATTAAGCCAGGAGACTGAACATCCTGGAGACCTCCTAGGTGGAAGCCAGAAAGCCCTATGCTATCCTGAGGAAACAAGGTCCTTTCTAGCACACATCCTGTTAACTCAGATCAGCACACGCAGGGGGGAATTCTTCAGGATGGGTGGTTCATTTGAGCCTCTCACTGGGGAGCCTTTGATAGATATGCTAATTTGCGAGGCCTATAAATTGTATACGTGCTCTATCGTGTGTGTGCATTTTGGCACATCCCACCTGGACAAAGTGGTGCACCTAAGGATCCTTAAATAAATACTGAGGTAAAAACCCCTGTTTCCTTTAACCATGTTTGGCTCTTAATTTTAAGACCAGGGAAAAGCAACAAAGGAAAATAGATTTTTCCTGGAAAAGGGATGAAATCGGGTTTGCCTATTTTTGAAAGAATTGACTTAACTAAGAATTAAATGTAAGTGCTCTCTGGAAATCTGCCCAGCACAGCCAGAGAACTCAAATTCTGGACTTTTGCATCAGCCCAAAAACAGTACCTATTGCTTTCTTCTGCCACACAAATTGGATCACTTCTCAGACCTAGGAGTGAGCAGCCTCTGCTCAGCAGAGAGGTGGCCCCTCACTGCTCTGTTTCACAAAATATCTTCTCCACTCTGCTGGTGGCAGCACTGAAAAGAGTGGAGTAGCTGATGACAGAATTATAGAATGGCTTGGGTTGGAAGGGACCTTAAAGACCATCTAGCTCCGACCTCCTGCTATGGGCAGGGACACCTTCCACTGGACCAAGTTGCTCAGGGCCCCATCCAACCTGGCCTTGAACACTTCCAAGTAGATCTTTAATAGGAGCTCCTGGGCATTTTCTATGTGCCTGCCTCTTCAGGCTCTTCTCTGCAGCTCTTTCACCACAAGGATCTGTCTTGTCTAATCTGGTGTAACTGTAGGTTTTCCTCCACAACAAACAGTCATCCATTGCTACTCTTTCCTTCCTTCCCAGAAGGGTTTTGGATAGATTGGTTGGTAGATTCCAATGAGGCCAAAAAACACACACCTGCATGAGGAAAGTCGATGGACCAGGTCCCACTCCATCCATGAGGAAACTTGCACTGTTTCCCTTCTATATTTAATGGAGGTACAAATCAAACCAGAGAGGGATGGGTAGTTGTGTGGCTGTTCCGTGAGCTTAGCTCAGAGTACTCGTGACTATTGTTATACAACAATGAGCACAAACTGGGTAAATCTTGAGAGCAGCAGCTGCTTCTCTTTATTTCTTCAGTAAAGTTTATCTTCAAAGCCCAGCACCCAAACAGTGACAGAAAAGGAGAGACAGGATGTGAAACGGATTGCATTTGTGAGAAAAAGAGGTTATGTTATTTTCTGACAGGAGGTTAATGGAGAAATCTGTTCTCAACATGGTACCGAGTGTTTGGTAACAAACAATGATATGTGCATGTATATGCAAATATTATATAACCACAGGTGACAAAAGCCATCATACAGAAGACCTGAGCAATTTTTAAAGCATTGTTGACAGAACATAAAGTACCTTGTTTTGAAAGATACTAAATTTGTTAGTTTGGAAGCATCTTTGTGGAAGGTGGAAAAAAGATTTGCTGTCTGCGTTCCCTGGTAGCAAGGATCAGGGAGGGGAAAATGAATTACAGAGAAAGAAAGAAATAGCTTAAGGAAGAAAATACAGTAAATGTGGCCTTGAAAAAAGTATTCAGCTAATAATAGAAAAAACCAAAATGAAATGTAAAAAGGATGGAAATTATGATCATGAAAAAAAAATGGACTAAAGTAATGAAAATGAAGAAGTCAATAACTTCTCCCTAATGCTTACTTGCCATACTTAGAAGAATTTATAAAAGAAACAAGGCAATATAAGCAACGAGGAAATAAAGATTCTAAATTCTGAAGCGTGTAATATTTGTTAGTTATGTTATGTTATGTTATGTATGTTATGCTATGTTATATTAATGTTATAAATGAAAATTTGAGCTTTGTTGATCTTAAAAATGTAGTTTCTCACTGGGACCCAGAGAATTTAGGAAAGGCTCCTGTGCGATGTGTTGGCTGGTCAGCAACAGATTCTTTCTTATACTCGTGCCTTCAGTTACCAATGGACTTTGCCTCAAGTTACTTCATTGTAGTTCATTTGCTTCACAGTGAATTTGTCATAAGTTGTTTTAGTAGAATTCAGGTATTAAACAACACCTTTAAGCTTATCTTACTTCTTTCAGATGAGTCACAACTGGAAAAAAATGTTGTTATTAAGTATGCAGGGAATAACAGAGGTTCACTGTGCTATTGCAAGGTGTCATGAACAGTTATTGTTCTATTTAGTAGAGATTTTGTAATACTTTTCATATCAGTAAAGGACTGTACAAGGTGCAAAGTATTAAGAATGACTTACTGCCTTTTGCATATGTTGCCCTTTCCAGTTATTTTAGCTTTTTGCTTGTTTTGCTTTTTGTAGTGAAAAGCCTTTGTCCTTTTGTTGCATTTCTTCAGGAAAGGAATACTGATAATTTCAGTGATGGTCTTTTTTAATCTCAGAGTGATGAGAATGAATGTTTATGACAGTCTATAGAGAATCATTTTTCCATGCTTTGTTCCTTGTTTAGCCTTCAAATGCAGTATTTATCAGTCTGCAGAGCAAAACTATGTGCATGCCATATCATTACTAGCTCAGGGGGAATCATTCGAACCAATGTAATTTACTCAATATTGGTCAGTTTGACTCCTGACCCTAGTCCCCTGACAGTGTATCCTTGGCAACCCCTGATGTGTGTTAAGTCAGGATGTGCTTATTGGTCTCATCTGTGACAGCTTGCTAAAGGCTGCTTAACATAGCTTGGTCTTTTCAAAAGAAAATTAAAAATCCAATAATATACTGTATTCTGATTAGACTGGTATTTATAAAAGCACAGAAGCAGTAACTTTTATTTTCAGTTCTGCAAATCTGATTTCCCATTTCAAATGGAGAAAGAGATTTTGGAAGTAGTTTTAGAGAAAAAAAATTGTTTTGAAGCAGTATTCAAAAGAAAAATAATACGGTGATTATCCAAACATTTGTCATTTTGTGAGGCATTTGGGCAGTTTTTATGTTCTGTTGCTGCTTACACATCTAAAAGGTGGAACATGAGAATTGTTCTCCAGATACAGACACTATTGCAAAGCAGTTTAGAGTATTTTAGTGTAACTAAGAGGAGATCTTGCTCATCGATATAGAAAAAAGTGCCCCGCATTTATTATACTGTTTTTGTATAATTTGAAGTTGTGAAAAGAAGCTAACCAGGAATCTTATGATTTTTCCTATTTTGCTGATGGAAAGCCAAAAAAACCCTGGTGTTTAGGGTTTCTGGAAGAAGGGGACTTTGACAATATATCTCACTATTTTTCACTTCCCAGTGTCTGGTATGATCTAATTAACCATGGCACGTGAGGAAAAATTTAACCAAAACTGGTCAGACTGATCCAGACTTGAGGTGGAAATGATACTTACAGAACAAGACTTATGGTCTGTGTGACCCTGAACTGAGCATGTTGCCACTGGGATAGAGGATCCGTCTGCTAACACAGTATTCTACCGTGCAGCCGTGCCCACCAGCATGGATATCCTATAGAGGAAATGCCATTTAATTAGTGATCAGCAACAACAAACCTAGAGAAACAAAAAAAAAACCCCTTAAAACAAAAGGTGGACTCTATGCCTTGCGAGAACAAATAGGTAGGAATTCTTTGAACTTCTTTTTAGTTTTGTTGAAAATCTACCTCTTGAAAGCAACCTCTGCCAATATCTACATAATCTTTTAAAAATAGGCACTTTCATTTAAAAGATCATGTAAACACATCTTTTTTTTTTTCCTGCACTATTTATGCCATGATTATTCAGTCACTGTTAAAAATCAGAAATCAAGGATTGCTTGGAAGACTGCTAAAGGTTAGGAATCTGCTGCAAATTTTCTGTCACTGGGCATATTTAATGAGTTTTCAGAATACTTGAGTAAATTATGGTATTAATTCTTCGGGTTTATTTTATGTTTTCATTCCAACTCAGCAAATGAGGACATACCTCAGGAAAAAAATATTTTCAGAGGGGCTGTAGCAAAGTTTCTCCAGGAAAGTATCATTTTAACCAGAACTCAGGAAAGCAGTGGTAACTTTAGGGGCTTACTTTTAATTTTCAGTGTTGTGCATTATGAGCTGAGGTTGCGCTTTATTTGAAGTGCCTCTTATCTCATTCAGTAAACCATCACCCAGTACTTCAGAGAGGTAATGATTCTCCATCCTGTCTTCAATGAGGGTGTAAAGCATCAATGTACTCCTAGAATGTATCCTGGCTGCCCACAATCCTGTACAAACAGCTGAATGAGGTTGTGTGTGAAAACTGGTGATATTCATGTAGAGGTGAATTTTACCTAGGTAGACTTGATTAGACAGGGGTCTGTGAGGACTGAGATCTGAGATGGTGAGTGGTTTCTTTTTGGTGTAGGGTTTTTTTGTGTTTTATTTTTCTTAAATTTGTTTGTGTGTTTTGTTTTGTTTTGGTTTTTAGCTTTTGGTTGGTTACTTGGGGTTTTGCTTGTTAATTTTTGTTAATGTTTGTTTGTTTGTTTGTTTGTTTGTTTTGATTGATTTATTTTTTTCACTCTATTTCTATGTTCACTTGAAACTTCCAGTAAGCTTTCTCAGTCTCAATAGCTGTGCTATGAAAACGTGCATTTGCCCAAAACCTAAAATGCCAGTTAGAAGGTAAATCCAGTCACCCCCCGGAAGACAAAACAATATGTATACTATGATTCCAGCTGATATAAATTTCCACGGAATCCCATGGGAAAATCCATGTCCCATGCATCTGCCCCACTGACTTTAGCAAGATCAGGACCCTGAGCAGGGATGCTTAGAATTGCTCCTTGGGGTGCTTATCAAATACCTTAAAATCTGAGCTCGATATAAATATGCCGTGGTTCCAGTCACACCTATGCTCTTTTAATTTTGGTTGCACAAACAGTTAGTTATGTTTTACTCCAAATCCGAGGAATGATATCCACCCAAAAGAATAAAAAGCAAATTGATGAGTTATGTTTTAATTGGGAAGCTTCCGAATTAATTTTTTAGTGATGCAGTCCTTTATTATACGTAAAGGCAAAATATAAAAAGTATTTCATTATAGAAGCAGCCAGCAATACATTGAATGGCATATTTGAGTTGCAGCCTATTGAATACCAAAACCCTCAGTCTGCAATGGCTTCATGTCCTCAACTTCATGAACACTGCTTCACTGACTTGAAGCTGTAGTAAGTCTTTGAAAGATTACAAGTTACTAGGAGATAATGTGCACTCACTCAATTTACAGGTATTTCCTAATATGTTTGCTAATTTCTTTTAAGTTGAGGCCACAGCCTTCCCTACCAGTACACTAAACAGCTGAATTCATGACAGTAGTGAAAAAGATTACTTATTCTGCTTTCAGTATTAGGCAGAGGACGAGAGCAGGTAATTCTCATATTTTCAGAGGTTATCTAGAATGATACGCAGCACAGACTTCGGTTGTTCAGAAAACTGACCATAATACACAAATATTTGACTGCCTTACATACTATACATATGGGACTATAACTTTTTTCCCACATTTTTATAATATTTCTTATATGCTAAGGAGGGAAAAACACTAGATCAATTGGTTGGTGCATTTTAGACAAAAAGAGTCAACATAGGAGCAGGGATAAACATCATACATCTTTTAGCAAAAAGAAAATGCCAGCATGCAGATATTAAGTTTGTGAAAGTGTGCCTAGCTGAATTTACAAGAAAATAAAGAGTGCTTTTAGCAAGTCCAACTTGTCTGAGAAGATTGAACTAGTGAGATTACCCTTTCATCAACACACACACATTCTCTCTGTCTCACACACAGACACACGTACAAAAACAAACTTGTAATGAGTGGGTACTTTATCAAGGCCTCCCTCCATCCTTCATTAAATGACAGAAAATTGCTCTTTGCTGAGTTTGTCAATGCAGCTTTCCCTCCCAGAAGCCCATTTGTTTCACACGCTAGCACAGAATATTGCAGGAATTTGCAGATTTTGAATGACAAATGTGTCGAAGTTTACCCAGTTCTGAATCATTCTTTTCTTAGACTGACTGCAAGGTACAGTAACTCCCAAAGCTGGACTTGAATTTTTATTTTCAGTAGATCTCACTAGCTCACTAGTAGAACAGTGCTGGACTGTGATCTTCCCCTATTTGACAATGTCCCTAAAGGACTCTTTGGCTCCAAAAGCCTTTTCTCTGTACCTTATGTGATAGATGTAGCCATACTAAACTAAGAACACGAACAAAACAACAGACACATTCCTTTATCCCAACTCCTCTATTCTTTATTGAATTTGTCATTTTATTAATTGCACTTACATGTAATGGAGATGAAAGGATGTTTTATGAGATAAAAACTTAACACTTTGACACCATGAAAGGAAACTGTTCTTTCTAGCACCTTTCAGGACAGAAGGCACTTACAAATAGCAGCTACTGTGTTGCTTTGTTAAAGTAACACTTTGATGTGTTGGATTATAATCAATGTAAATTATTGAGTTTTGCTACTGTGCTGTGTTGAAGGTATAATGTGTTACTCTGTGCAGCCATTATTTACTCATACCAAGAAATCAGCTAAATAACCCTTTTTTTCTCCCTTTAAATTCTGTTTTAAAGGTGAATTTTTAAACATAAATTAAAGAACATATCTGTTGAAATTGTGTCCAGATTTCTAGCTTTCAGTAGTCACATACCAGGTCTCATTGCTGCATTTACATACGCTATGAATTTCAATCCAAACAAATGGAGAGGAGTTTTAGGACAGAGCCTGCAGCATGGCATGTCCTTTAATTGCCATTTACATAGCAGAGGAATCATTAATTTCTAATTCACCTATTATTCACTCTCTTTAGTATGCTGTGTCAATGTCAGTTTTGGGGCAGTGGAATAGATGTGGCTCTGCATTGCTTTCGCAACCTACTTTTGTGTGTGTTTTTCTTTTTCTTCTAGTAATGCTTTTTTGACCTTAGCAGAATAGTTCTTCGACACAGGCAGTTACGGGGCTCTTGTTTGGATATGATTTATGGTGCTACATTAACCCTTCATTGACCTAGAAATGCCCTAATATTAAAACAGTTTGACACACAGAAAATCAAAAGCCCTTTTATTGGAAGTGCTATTGTCCGCATCATAAGTTTCCCCAATGTGATGCCACTGTTACCCCATCAATTTCCTACTGCTATTGAACACTGTATTGAAAAACTAATGGACAGAATCCTTTGTCATTTCTGTCCCAGTGACCAGCAAATAGCTCAGCGAATGTCTTCCCCTTCACATCACTTCAGGTATTTCAAAATGACACATCGAAGGTACTCTCTTAGCATTTTATTAAAGGCAGGGATGGGCCAGATCCTTCTGGGCTTCATGCAGCATCTGCCATCAGCCAGCTTCCATGGATTTTGGCAGAGGCTGGAAGCACACCCTAATTCTGTGGGGCTTGGGCTAGAGCCCCTGTTGTGTGATGCCATGATACTGAATTCATATTTTTTGAAAGGAGGAATAAATCCTTGTAGAAGATTTTCTGGAGTTTAACAGCAAACAGTCAATAGAGCTCATGTATAAATCCAATCAGCTGTAGCTGTTATAAAAGCTTATTAATTTGCAAATGAAAGACTTTTCTGCAGATGGGATAGTAACCTATTGCTTTCTGTAGAAATTTTTAATGAATGTTTTCTATTTAAGCCTGCAGCTTTTAGCATGATGTTGAAAATCCTTAATGCATTTTTTATAAAGCTGCTTGATTCTAGAGTGCTCTTCCCTAGTGAAAATAAATATATTTCTGTTTTCAATTTATATTGTAACTGCTACTTCTTAGTTTCACATTTGGCAGCTAGGAGGTGCACTTTAAAAATAAATCTACTGTATTTTCACAAAATATTTTTAATATTGGTAATAATATTTAATTCCTTGATTGTGACACTCACTGAAATCCAGTCATGAACAGAACAAAAAAAGTTGCTGAAGTTAGACATGCAAATGTTGTCTATTCAGCAGTTACCCAAACTGTGCAGTGGAACAATTGCAGGTTTTTATTTTTTTTTTGTAGTAAGATGGTCTTGCTTTTTGTTCAGAGTTTCTTCATTAGTGGTTAGTGATACAGACTTCTTTTCCATAGAAAAAGCAGTCTTCTGTTCAGCTGAACTAAAATAACTAAATAATATAGTAATATTATATAATAATAGTAATATAATTATATTTATTACTATATTATAATTATATAATATAGTAATATAATAACTAAAATAACATGACTATTTTTCTTGGCTCACCACACTTCAAGGTTACTGTTGCTTTCTGCAGGACTAACCTGGCTTGTGCAGACGGGCACCAAAGTCTCCGAGTGGGCAATGGGGAGCAGAAGTCTGCGTGCAACCATTAGCTCTACCTACAATTACATACCACAAATCCAGAATAAGTGAAGTTAACGGGCTTAGAGCAGATTTACCCCCATATAGCTATGAAAAAATCAGGAACCTACTTCCTCCCAGTCCTTTCCCACGTAAAGAGAAAAGGATTTCAAAATCCTGCCACTACTTAAAGCCATCTCTCTAACTTCACAGGAGAATGAGTGATGTACTTTCATATGGATAGATGCAAGAAGATGATTTCCAAAACTCCTAAAATAGAAAGCAGGTTTTGGCAGAGCCTTTGAGAATCTGAAAATTTATCCTTTGTGATACTCACATTTGTGCTTTATAAGTATGTAATACTCAATGTATCTCCAGCATTTGCAGAAGTGGTGTAATGATGTAAGGTACAAATAATGCTAAGAGCAATAAAGAAAAGCTGAACAGAGATATCTTAGAAATGGAGTTTATATGTGATTAAAAAGCATCACAGAGAAAACAGACAAATCAGTCTTTCCTTGTTATCTAAAACCAGTTTCAAAATTATAGATAAGATAAAGATTTAAAAGATTTTAAAATTTCCTTGTTTTCTCAAATATTGCTATCTTAAAGAATAATGTGTGATTATGTTTTTGGTTTTTTTTTTCCGGAAAGCGACATGGGTCCTGTCAGTGCAAACAGGAGAGGAAGCAGACTAGAACCTCAGGCATAAATTTTAGAATTGGTCCATGTAAGATTATAGGAAGTCAAGTGTAATTCTTATTGTTTAAATGACAGCAAGGTAATTAGTAATACTAGAGACTGTCACTGATGACCTTTAGGGTCACAAAGCAATGTACTTCGCCTTGTTTATTAGATTAACACAAAGGATCAATATAATAAACTACATTTTTAAAAAACAAACAAACTTTTCTTTAATATTTTGCTAATATAGTCTTTCAGAAGAAATATTTGTGATACATAACTGACTGTTATCATAACTCAGTTCTTTCAGAGCTGTGCTTAAACACCCTGTTAAGAAAATGAATCCCCTGGCTTTATACAGTGCAGCACATCAACCTTTACATATACATGTTAATTTCTATCAAAATGGTTGTTTTGAACCTTTTAAGAAAGGCCTCCTTTTCTTACTTCTTTCTTTGAAAAGTTAGTGTCTGTAACTTTAATTTCTTCCCCATTTGTCTTTGGAACAAGGGTATTTTGTTTTACTGTACTAAACTGCTTTGGCTGTTTCGTAAGGGCTGAGTATTTCACTAAGCTCTTGCAATATTGAAAGAATCTATATTCTGAGAATTTGAAAACATGTCAGCCCACCTAAATTACATATTGATCAGGTTTAATTGCATGCCACCCATCAGTATTAGGTTTGAAAATTCATAAAAAAGAAATAATGTACTCTTTGTGGATGATTACTTCTGGGGCATTTAAATGAATTCCATCACTTAACCCTGAGCTGAGACAGATTATTGAGCCTTGCAATCTAGCCAGTCAAAGTCCAAAGCAATAGAACAGCTGTTTTCTAACTATCAGAGAAAAGCAAAGAACAAACAATATACATTTATATAGATTTTCTCTTAAGTGAAATGCTAAATATAAGCATGCATTTTTCAATTGTTTCTTGAATGTCCATTCTTGTTTTGCTAAATAACAGTCTGCATTTTTAATTTTCTCTCATGTTCCATATGTAAATTCACACTGTAATTAAGATTCTAAAATTAGAGAAGTACTCTTCAGAAAGTTATTTTCTATTCAGTTTTATATTGACTACGTTTCTTATATGTCTGCCACCACTTATCCTCACTTAAAAACTAGGAGCAATGGGGTTTTATTCATATTGTGTGCTTCCTGGGAAACACAGGTTTCGAGGCTGTGTTCCTCAGAAAGTCAAACTGGTGGAGAAGGAGTATTTATTATTAGTTTTCAGGATGTTCTTTACATTTAAAAATTATGCTTGTTGGTATTGGGTGTGTTTTAAGAAATTGTGCTTATGTGTGTTTTTCTGTACAGAATATCAATACTGAGTAAAAAGAACCAGTTAAAATCATTGGTTTTGCTTGGATAATAGTTTAAAAGCTACATTTTATTTAGACACTTTGAGGTAATAAATATCTGTGAGCATAATTAACTGTCTTTTATCTAGGTCTGCTCCTTAGTGATGCCTTTTTGGGACCTTTCGTAATGTCTCCTTTTAATGCTCAGTTTGGCCTTGAAAATAATTTTACGAGTTAAGATGTTACAAATGTTTTTCACTGTTTTCCCCCATGTACTCATGAAATTCAGGTCTCAATTAATCTCCAATTTTTACCAGTTTTTCTTCAAAATTCCTTAATTTCTTATGGCCTAGGATTTCAGATTTAGGAAAATAAAATCACCTGGTTCAGCCAACAGGGAAGTACGTATTTGTAAATGAACCTTTGATTTACCATGCACCTTGGCTTACTGTGTAGTCCTTATAAACTAGGGTTCCAATCCTACCTAATATAAATATATATAGCTTCATAAAGGGGATATAAAGCTCTATTTTATTTACCCAGAGAATTTGTCTGCCAGTATTTAATGTCATGTTATGTACATATTACATATGACATACATCACATCACTCTAACCATCTCAGTTATGCAGTCCTCAGGAAGAAAAAACCCCACAGAATTCCACACTCCTCTCCCAGCTAATTCTATATGAAAATTAGTCTGAAATTAAATTGATAGTGCAGGCATACACACACACCCCCACACACCAGTGCTGCAGTAATCACTTAAATGGGTGATTGCAGATCAGAAACAAAAATCCTGTCTCATGCTTATGGTATTTTTGACCTCTGAAGCGGATTGACTCCTTTACTGCATAAAACATGAGAGTTGCATCAGTGACTGAGCTCAATTTGTACGTGGTTTTGTAGTCACCATAAAAAAAAAAAAAAAAGTTCTTTATTACAATTTTGTTGTAGCTTACTCCATTTTTCTGGAGGAGAGAATTATTGAGTGAGACACAGACATGGAGGCAAACTTAGGTCTCAGACTTATCCTTTCACGTTTCTTAGCTGACTAAAGCTACTATTAGTCAAAATGGAGTAGGCTCAGTATTTGAGTGCTAAAAATTTTACCAGTCATGCATACTGCCGCTGTTGTTTTGAACCATTATGTCAAAGATTGATTGGTGAAGGAACTCACTAAAGCACTAAAGCCCCATTATTTTCTGTTACATAAGTTGTCCTTGAGCAGGGAAATTTTTACCAAATTGAGCCTAAAACAGAGTTTAGATGACTTTGGTTTTGTAAAGTAACGCAAAGATACAGAAAACAAAGTAAAAAAAAAAAACTGCCAAACATGCCAAAGCAATAAAAAAAAAAAATTTAAACTTTTTCCTTTGTTTTATGACTCAAAGGTAGGAATTCTTACATACTGTGCTTTCATATTGGGATAAATCTTATCCCTGCTGGACTGTAACTGGAGTTTTACTAGCAGTTATGTTAGGTCCAAGCTATTCCCTTTGCCCATTGTATTCAGCCCTTATTAAATGTAATCAATTAATATCAAGAATAGTTGTAATGTACTGTCATTTTTTATAAGACTCCTGTTTCTTTACATCTGACCATGGGAAATGTCTATTAGGAAAATTTTGTTCTTTAAAACGCTCAGAGAAAACAAAGAGAAAATTCCTGAGATTTACTCAACCAATCAAATAATGTATTTTGTAATTAAATTTTATGATTACAAGTAGGTATGGTCAGGACATAATGTGGTAGATGTAATACCTCATACAGGGTTACCATCTAAGTTTGAATGCTGAAAGACATTGAAACAGACAATTTTTGCATTAAAGACAATTTTTTGCATTAAATATTTTTCATATATTATTCTGAATGTAAGTCCATAATATTACAAATCAGAAACAAAAAGCAAGGCAAATTGTTCTAGAGCAAATATTGTCCTTAATGACAAATTGGTCATCCAGCTTTATGATGCAAAACACAGGGGATAGCTTTGTACTCTTTTGCACTAATGATGGAATTAAATAATTAAGTTGTTATGTAACTGGAAAAGCATTTCATATAGATTGGACTTTTATCTTATGTTCTTATTCTTGGCAACATTGTAAGCTCTTTAACATAATACTTACTGTACGTTGGGAATCTGTGCATGGGATTTCAGGTCATGACTGTTAAGGGATTTTCTTTTATCATGTACTTCTGTTATTAGCTATGATCAAAGACTATGATTTGAAGTAGAAGCAGTTGTGTAGGGTTTGATAATATTAAAGCTTTAGCTGGAGCATTTCTGGGAGCTGGAGACTTGGCATGTCGAAAGTATCTGTACATTTTTCTGTCTGTGTGCATTTCCCTTCTGTAACAGTGTCCCTGAAGTTCCCATTCACGTTGGGGTTACAGCACCAATCCACTTTTCTTCTGCCTGTGGACAAATCAATAGCAAATCACTTATTACTTACTGAGTACATAGGAAAC
The DNA here is from genome assembly GCA_013397975.1 of Machaerirhynchus nigripectus. Classification (NCBI taxonomy): domain Eukaryota; kingdom Metazoa; phylum Chordata; class Aves; order Passeriformes; family Dicruridae; genus Machaerirhynchus; species Machaerirhynchus nigripectus. The sequence continues at coordinate 404,344 of VZRQ01002543.1, forward strand.
AAATCTGTAGAAGTCTAGATCAAAGAATGTGCTTATGGCCTCCCAAATTGAAGCTTACCACCTATAAATCATCACTACCTGTAGTCCGTGAAGAATTCTGCAATGACTGATGTGTTGGGTTCGATGTAAAGATTTCACTGTATCATCTCTTCTCCCCCTGCTTTCCCTCTGCCACTGCTGGCTTGCTTACTCTTGCTTTCAACACAGTTAGTTTGGAAGACTCAAAATCAGACAAGTGGGGAGTATTCACACTGCTTTTGCCCCCTTTACCTTACCCTGTTCTCTGAGACTGATCTCACAGCATCCGTTAACTGTCAGGTCTAGCTCTTAGGGATTTGTCAATGTCAATCCATTATCTCTTGGCAGGGGCCATCATAGAGTGATACAAAATCCCCATGTCTCACCCCTCTCATAATATCTGAAACCCATCGCTCAAAAATCAGATGGTTAAAAAAATTTCTGAACCGAAAGAAAAAGGCAAGCAGGAAAATTCAAAATGACAGGTGGACACCAGCTGTAATTTATTGTGCATATAGTACAAAGGTCTCAGGAATATGAGCATTCTGGGTAATATTCTGTTCTTATTGAAGTCAGTGAGAATTTTTCTTTTGACTTCACTGGGGACCAAGATGTCATCCTTCACCTCCTAATGGGGAAGAAAAAGCAGGAGAAAAAAAAGAGAGAAAAATCTTTTTTTTCGGTAAAACATAAATGGAATATCAATATATTGTTTTACTAAGTGGGAAGGGTGAGTGAGAAGAGGGGTGGAGAAGAGAAGAAATCTTTGCTTTGGGGTATTTAGACCTTTTGTTAGAGTAGAATTAAAAAAAAAAAATTAAATCTTCTTTTTTGAAAATGTTGACAATTATGTTTTTCTATGTTAGAATCAAATAGATTTGCTTAAAAAATGCAAAAATATTGAAGTACTTTGCCCTTTCCCAGTCCTTTCTGTATAGTATCCCTCCTTCCTAGCTCACTCAGGAATTTGTTATAATAAGTTTACTTCTTAAAATTTTTTTTCCCAAGTCTAATGAAGGTAGACATCGTTTGATTTTCATTTTTTAAACATGGAGAAATCTGCATGCTAAATGAAATATTAACCTTTAATTTCATTAAAATATTTTCTTTAGAATATTCACCAATTAAAAAATAATTTCTTTAATAATTCATCTCTAAGTTCCAGTTATATTTTTGTTTTATCTTATTTGTTTAAAAAATAACACATGCTGCTAAAGAGATGTAAGATAACCCTTTACTTATAAACTGCTTTTTAGCATCTGCTATTGCTTTCCAATATCACACTTCAAATCATAACCAAAGAGAATTATGTGAGTAGAAGTAAACAAAAAATACGGTCTTATAGATTAAAATTACTACATTCTAATAATTTCTTTTTGAGATCTTTTACATAGGGCAATTATTTATCAGACTATTCTTTTGCTCTATCACTTTTTTCTCTTTCCTTTTTTTTTTTATTTTCCTAAACATAATTCAAATTCTCCTCCCACGTTTTGGGTACCTGCATAGTTACTAGGATATTGTGCTGTAGAAAAGTGTGAATTTCAGTTGGTTACTACTGACAGTAAAAGACCAACAGAGCCATCCAGCTGCATTGCCACTTCACTGGTTTTATTTAGGTACTGGAAAGCTGCACAAGTTCAAAGATTCTGGATAATTAAAGTATATGCATTTAAGACATGTATATGAAACTCATTGCAACCTGAAATTTCTCAGAGCTTCATCTCTTCAGATCAGATTTTGAGGTTTTTTAAAAGATTTCCTATTTCTGCTTTCTGGCCTATTTGAAACCACTCATTTTGACATGATGTCTTTTCTCTGCCTCCTGAACAAATGCAGACACCAAATCAAAGCAATTAAAACCAGAAAACAAAAAAGCCCCGAAAGATATGAAAGTCCCTATTTCTTTAAATTGCTCTTAATATACAACACTAAAATAAATAATTTTAATTTCAGGAGAAGATTCAGATTGAAGGCATGTTGAAAGAATGCTTAATGTTTCTCATCTTTTCACCTTAGTCATTTCCACAGCTGAGTTCAACGTATGGCTATAGCAACTTTTCTTTATTTGTGAGCCTGTCTCAAAAAGGCATGAGTGGAAATGGAGCAGGAAACTCTGTCAATATTAGGATGAGCACCATGACCCAGTTAGGGACAAACTTGCCTTTTCAAGCCTTAGCCTCTCAAACATCTGCATAAGAGAAGAAATATGCTCTTGTCTAGTTGTAGGCAGATGGTGCCACCTTAGAGAGTTGTACACTTAGGTCTTTTTACAAACTCTATCAGAATTATCTCATATTTATGTATTAAAAAAGGATAACCATTAAAGTTTGAGAGCAATCTCTTTCATTTTACCATCAGAGTTTAACTGTTTCTAAAATATGAGCTCCTTCTGAATTCTCTGCAAACCATAAATATATTTGCAATTCTTATAAACTTATTATTCTTTAATAATGCACCTAAGTGCATCTCTTCTGCCTGACAACATTCATGCCCTCTCACCGTAAGCTTGTTATCACATAATCCAGCAGAGGATGCAAAGGTCTACCTGTGCTGGGAAAGTATAATATTAACTTTTAAAGCTGAGGACTCCCTGGCAGCGCTCTGAAGAACAGCAGTTTCTTTTTGTTCCTTTGGCACAGTATACCAGACCATTCATAGAGGAGTCCATTAACTCGCAATGATTTTAATCATAATTAATTCATGTTGTGTAACTGGACACTGCATTGCATAAGTGCTTCTGGGTGGTTCATTGTTGTGTAAACCCTAGTTATTTTAATACCTCACATACTCAAAATCAATCTAATAATTAAAATTATATAATCACGAAGGAGTAGCTACTTTTTTTTGAAGTCTTGCTCTGTCGATGACTCTTTGTATGAGTATCTGTTTGGAGTACCAGTGTAAATATAGAAAAAGCAGACCAAAATTTTTTCTAAATCTGCAAGGCATTGCTAATTGAATTGGGTTTATATCAGAGGTTTTGGTAGGGTGGTAGGCTGCAGGGATTCTGTCTGAGAGGACACTGGGGGTGTCGTGTTGGACAGAGTCAGCTCTAGCCAGGTTCAAAGTGGACACACCACCGGCCAAATCTGAGCCAAACCAGTGATGCTGGTGGTGTCTTTGTTATAACATATTTAAGAAAGAGTAGAAAGTGCGGGAACTGCAGCCTGTGGGAAGTACTCCTGTTAGAGTAGGTCATGAAGGGCTGCGTCCTATGGGAAGCACCTGTGGTGGAGCAGAGACAAAGGAGTAAGGAGCAGCAGAAAGCGTTGTGAAGTGAGAGCAACACTTCATTCCCAGCTGGTCCACCCAGAGTGAGGGGAAATGTAGAGGAGTGAGGAGTGAAGCTGAGCTTGGAAAAAAAGGAAGGGTGAAGGGGAAAGTTTCTTTTGTTTAATTTAGCTTTCTCACTATCCTACTCTTATTTTTAATTGGCGATAAATTAAATTAATCTTCCCAAGTTGTGTCTCATTTGCCTGTGACAGTAATTGGCGAGAAATCTCCCTGTACTTAACTCAACACACGAGATTTTTCATCTTACTCTTTCCTCTGTCTTGCTAAGAGGGAATGAGAGAGCAATTTGGTGGACACCTGGCAGTCAGCCAAGATTAACCCACCATATTATTTCAGGGCTATTTTAAATAAATTGAATATTAAAAAATAGCTGTAACTGCTGAACCCCTTCCTCACCCCCCTCTCCCCTTTTAATTATTTTTTTCACCATTTTTTCTTCATCTTTATTGAATTTGAAGGGAAAAAAAAAAGGAGTGTGGAGGGAAAGGATTATGCTCTGGAGAGGAGCAACCCCAAGCTTTTAATAATGCAAAATATTCTTCATTCTGAAGGAACATGAATTAAAAAAAAAGCAGACAAACAAACCAACAGATATTTCTGTACATTGAATGTGTTCTGGGAACTATTTGGAAGAGAAATTGCACATTGCTCTGTTTCGTCTGAATCAAGTGGAATATAAAGTCTTGGCTCTAGTACAGGCCTTGAGGTTTGAAAAGGTGAAAATGTTGATGGTTGCACACTGATCCCAATAAGCTTTTTCATGTCAGGCAGGCAGAGACCTAATAAGATGAAAGGCTTTGAAGAGGAAGTCACAGAAATTCTAAGTAGAAATAAGATATAAACTTTTAAGTTTAATTAAGCATTGCAACCATTTCCTGTCATTTGGGATTTAAATTAAGATTGGATCCCTAAAACTATCTCATTTAGTCGGGCAAAATAGGAGAATAACTGGGCAAAATTCTGTGGGATGCCCAGTCACAGGAGGCCAAGTTGTGAAAGATTATTAAAATCTTCTGGCTTTAAAATTCTATGATTTTATAATAAATTCTATATTGCTTTGAGAAAGCGTTCGATGAAAACAGTTCCAAATATAGATAGCCAAAAAGATAGATTTACTATGGCGAGAAAACCTCAAATAATACAAAAATGTGGGACCCCACACAAAAGGCAGGCAAAATCTCTGTGGTGCCACGTCAGGCTCCTGAATTCCTTGCAGTAGGGAGGAGAGAAGATCATTTGGCCTGAAAGTCAGGTACAAGCATTTTGCTGTTGTTCCCCACTAGTTTCAATGAGTTCCTGACTATAAAAGGTAGGCCAAAACAGGCTGGTTTTTTTCAGAGGCTGCGCTGCCAACCAGTTCTGTCACGTCCCTTAACAGGAATAAAATTTCTACACAGCTACAAAAGTATCCAGGAGACTTCTCAGTGTGCTGCTCAGTGACAAGATTTCACTTGGGACCCATTTCAAGTTATTTTCAGTATTGTTTATCATTATTACAGGTTAAATCTACATTAACACTTAACCCTTTGGACAAAGAGATTTACTGTAAAGAGCCAAACTGATACAGGCTAACCTGGAGACAAAGTAACAGTCAGCATCAAGCTCTACCTGGCTATGTTTCCAGGCATTCATCCTACATGCCTAGTGATGGATTACTTCTGTGTAATCAACACTGTTCACATATAACATGAATTTTTTCTACTATGGTAAAAAACGTTCTGGGCAATCAACTGGAAATCACGTTCATGTTTTCATGTCCGTGTAAGTCAACCCTTCATGCAAAAAGACAGTGCTGTTGATGAGATGGTAAAGACCTCATTCAATTTTTATGTGGTGTTGTTTCTATCTCTAGAATTCATCTGACATTTACAAGTCTTGTCCATGGAAAAAAACCAACAACTTTTGCCAATGAGTGTAAGTTTGCAACTAGAATTACTATTGATGCTGATCTTGCAGTAGTCACGGAGCCAGACTGAATCCATATATAGGAAATGAGCACTAAATGCCTTTGTACCTTGGCAGAACTCGGTTCAAGGTGTCTTGGTCTACCTTGTTTCTATTTTAACATGAACATGAAAAGTGAATAAAGCTTTCTCCCCCCTCTTTTTATATTATCATATTTGCAGGAGTACTGCATTAGTTTAAATTATGTTTGGACAACTTTTGGCTATATAATTTGCATCACATACATGTCCAATAAAAGATACAACCTCCTCTTCCACCAGCCACAAATCAGCAATTCTCTTTTATATCAATCTATTGGTGATTGCATTTTTTTTTTAGTTTTCTTTTCCTTTTTATATTTTTTAATTAACAGGCATCCCTGTTATGTGTGTTTAAAAAAGGAGAAGCCATAAACACTACAACACAATGATTCAGTCCTTTTTAGATAACATCTAAGCCTTTATACTGTTTAAAGAATATATATGTCCCCTACTGAAGTCAATGTTAATCTGTCATTTTACCCATCATTTTTCTCCTGAAAATACATGGACTTAAACTTTTTCTCAGATCCTTTCCTGCACTGGGTTTCAGAATGCACTTTCAAATTCACATCTTAGAACAAGTGACTTTGAAATAAAAAGCAAGATAGTCAACATTTTTTAGCTGAGATAATAGAAATACTTCATAATAATAAGGCAAAAGCAAAACAAAACAGTCTCTCGCTCCGCCACAAAAAACCTGAGGAGCTAAACTGCCAGTACAGCACGATTTTAGCCACAAATAGAATTGTATTATCAGCTTGAAAGTAGCTCTCAGCAGGGACTCAGACAGCAGACGGGATTGTATTATTCTGCCATTCCCCTATCCATCTGTTAAAGAAGTTCTGTTTGGAATCAAATGCTCTTTTTTAAATTATTTTTTTAAGAATAATCTAATTTTTGAACACAATCAGTGGTACTTCATATATGCACACCTTGCAAGTGTTTCGGAAAAAGCTCCCTTTGTTTGTTTTCATTCAGGGAATTCATCTCCACTACCTTTATTTGTTTTAGAATTGAGTTTGTGCCAATCCCAAATACCCATTTGAACATCTGTAACTATAGAATCCCCCCTTGTTTTCCTCTATATTGCTGGGGTTTTTTTCTGACTTGGAATATCTTCCTCCTTGCATGAAATTTTCAAATAGTGTTTTGGTTCTTTTATAGACTGTCTCTTTCCTCTTTCCAGGAAATGTGCTCAAATCTCTATTGCAGCTACAAGGAGGGAAAAGAACTATGATATTAACACATGCATTCCCCCCATCCAATAAACTATTCTTTACTCTAGGTGGTACTTGTGTTATTATCTGATTTTGAAAGCTTTTCTATCTCATATAAAGCACGAAAATAATGGTCCAAGAAGGGATACTATACCAGCAAAGTGCTTGTAAGGTATGTTCATTTATATTGGTGAATACTGCTTTTGTGCTGTATATATCTCCCAAATGAAATAGGATGCAACAAGAAAATGGCATAACTGAACCTAAATACTTCCCAGCATAACTGAACCCATGTTAAAGATTTCCACTCTTATGTATACATTGGTTAGAAATTGCTGTTCATCATGCCTCTGTAGCAGGCAGTGGAAAAGAAGCTGTTGCTGTGTAGGCTTACCTGTATCTTTCCCACAGTCTGGATTTTTCTGAAATTAGAGGTGATGAAAAAGGTATCTGTGGAAGACAGTAGAAGGCATTGACAAAGAAAAATTCAATTTCAAAGAAGTCTTTGAAATTTTGTCCCTTTGAAATTGTTACCATCTCTTATTAAAAAAAAAAAAAAAAAA
>VZRQ01002543.1:411469-416469 GCA_013397975.1 Machaerirhynchus nigripectus
AAAGAAAACCAGAAAATAAATCCTAACCAAACCCCCCCCAAAAAACCCCAACCAAAACAACAAGAAAATTTGGCAAGAAGAGCCCAAAGGAAATTGGCAGAGCAAATCTCGTCTCAGGAAATCATGAAAAGTCACCCTTAGAAAGTTAAATTTTCAAAAAGTATTATTAATTCATTCAGCTTGAGATTTGGTGTGTCTGTGGGAAATTAAAGAATAATCTTTGAAGCTATCTAGACCTCAGTTTCGTGTGGGGTAGATTTCAAAGACACACTTTTCTCTAGTACCTAAACCAAAACATTGAGTGAGCACAGTCAGACTGCTTGGTAAGACCCTCTTTTGCCATGTGATCTATCACAGACTTTGTGGTACAAAATCGAGGTAATCAGGATCAGCAGTTTCTGAGGTTATCCCTGCCATATCCTGTCTCAAAATACCTACTTTGTGTGTTGATGTGCTTTCCCCAAAATTAATACATTAAGATAATGGTTTCCCAAAAATGTCCTGGTTATATTGGCTTTGATATTCCTTCATCAGAGACCTCAGAGAGAGAATCCCCTTCATCTCCAAATTTTACTCACCTGAATATTTTGGAAGTATTTTAAAATGTACATACTTAAATGGCTTTATTAGAAAGCAGTTAGGCTGTAGTTCAGCATCTCAGTGGGGTTTGCATGTTTAGAGTCACTATGGGAGGAGACTATCACAGAGGATATGGGGTGGAGTTTATATGTTAATGATGGAAGTATGAAGAATCACCTTGGGGGGTGACAGCGTGGGACTTCTCTGTCTCTTTCACCTGAGGCTGTGTCAGTTCTTCAAAAGTGTCTCATCCTGGTAATCTACTTTCACACTTTAACTGCTTTAAAATTACCACACGGTGTCAAAACCAGAGCACCTAAGAGATAAACAGCAAACTCTGTATCTTTCATAGACACACAACTCCATAATGTGTAGAGAAGGCTATGCCAGCACAGCAGACCCCACAGTACAGATTGTCTGAAACTGGGAGGCCTTTGAATGCTGAGGTTCAAGAGTCTATATTTGGATACAAACCTGTCACTACTGAAATTTTTATGCAAGTGCTTCTAGCTAATAAATGAAGGGATGTGATCTGTCCTGAGAGTGTATACCAGCATTACCTTTCATCCAACTGAATTTCAGTTTGGGCACTCGAAGTGACTGATTCTTTCCCTTCTTCAAGTAAAGAAAAAGCTTGGCTCCAATTTCCTAGAAGAAAAGTGTTTCCTTACTGTCTAGTTTACTAATCAAGTGAGTTTTGGGTGAACAAATGTGGTAAATGCATGCATTTGCTCTTTACTGAGTTTTCTTTTAAATGATCTTTTCAAATACAAAATAGTCTGAAGGAGATATTGTTATATGGTAAGTAGGCTAAATGGACTTGTAAAATTAAACTTTCTTTCACCTGGCTATTAAAGGTAAAATGACTATGTAAGTAACAGAAGTTTAATGTAGTTTGCTTTTCTTCCTGTGAAATATATGGTCCATAAAGTGCACATGGCTTCAGCAACCACCTACAGACTATTTAACAAATGTAAACAGGTTAAGAATGTGATATGTGATTATATCTCTTCACAACTAAAATTATCTATCCATTGTGTGACATCAAGACCAGGAATCTCAATTATTCTTTGATCTTTCACACAAGCAAGATAATAATTGGAAGCTGACAAAATTCATGCTCAGGTTGGGGAATATTGATTTCTGTTTGTTGCATCTTAACATCTAGAATGTGACTGTCATGTATACTAAAACATGAAATTTACTGTCTTCATAAAAGTTTTCCTAAATCAGCCAGCAAACGAAGGAGTTATTGGCAGCATTTTCATTACTAAACATAGGGTAAAGCACCTGATTATTTTTATATTTAGAGGTTCTGAGGTTACTTTCATGTACATCAATAAACACGAGGTCTCTTAGACATTCTGAACAAAATCTTTCTTGTTTTTAAGAAATTACAAAATTATTTTCTGCTTCCTTATTGGCACTAAATGATATAGCAACCTGTTCTTTGCATATCAGTATGTTTGTAGCTGTTCACAACCAGAACAGTGCAATTTTGTTTGAGAGGGATGGAGTAAAAAAAAGAGCAGGGTTACATTTTGAAATAGTTTGCCAAGAACAAATACCCTGATAGAGAGTGGAGGCATAACATTCACTGTTGTGGGCTTGAAGCATATGAATATTTTTTTAACTTACCTGTAGGTGAGCCAAAGAAAAAAGGAAAGTTGCAAGAAGAGAAACAACTTGATTTCAGGACTGTCAATGTTTTTTTTGTTCATTTGAAAAATTAAAGCACTAAATTCACGCACACACACACACTCTGCATCTCTGATCTGTTTTCTGACTTTGATATTTTCACTAGTTCTGTGGGTAAACTTACCACTAGGACTTTGGAATTTTTCTGAACATCTAGTGTCAGTGTTTTTAAAACATGACTGCTAAGGAGACAATAAGTAGATTGCGTATTTTAGTGGGGGGAGAGAGACAGGAAAGTTTTAAAAATATGTGTGACCTACATATTTTGCTTTTGAAGCAGGGGATAGCTGAGTTGTGCAATGAATGCACGGAAGTTTGTGATCTTGTTATTAGGATCTTTTAGTTTGATTATTACCAGAAGTGTCTAGGTATGTGACTGTTCACTGGAATCTGTTCAAAAGCTGACATTTGTAAGCAGTTGGAGGAAATATTATCACATGGTATTTTTCCCGCTATTAAATTTAAATGAATATTGTGTTGCTGTCATGCAACATTTTTTACTGTTGGGTGGAAAATGTTTAGCCTGACCTTCCAGCAGCTGTAATTAGAGGTATAGCAATCAAAAGCCTAATTATGCTTATAAAATTTGCTTTTCTCTTCCCCGTATACAGGAACCAAGAAATCTGTGAGATTATCACTTGACTTTTTCAATTAAATTTACTTTACTGAATATGAAAATATAAGTTGCATGGGAACTAACCTTATTGGAGTTTAGTATTCAGAGATGTGGAATACAAAATGGAGTGATTACATTTCATTTTTTAATAAAACTTGTTTAGAGACTGTAGCTTGCCTGTTAGAATGAAATGGAAGATATTGAGTGTTCACTGACTAAATCGTGAAAACATTCAATATTCTGCACAAGTTTTGTTAGTTTGGAAAAAAACAAGTTATAAGCATGTAAAATGATGGAAGCTCTCTTATTCAATTATATCTGTTCCCTGAACTACTTCAAGGGAAAAACAAATTGATTGTAACCCACAGAGCTGGTTAGGAGAGCAGAAGTAGAGAGACTAAGCTTGGTCTGTGATGAATATGCTGCATGGATTCATGCTTTAAATCTGTTGCTACCTACCTCTCCACACAAACTGTTTAGGTGCAGATTATTTGAGTTATGATGATGAAGAGAAAAATAAGACCAAGGTTTTTGAGACTACGACTTGTTTCTTCCCTCAGCTATTTCTGAGTTATGTTGAATTCACTAAATATTCTACCTGGACAATTTTCAAAGTTAGATGCATTTCTGAAGGATCCTTCCCCTTCTTTTCTCTTATTAAAGAGCCTGGTAGTTAAGGCAACTAGCTACGCTGGACTGATAAACCTCTACCTCAGCCACTGGCGAACAATAACTTCTTACAGAAAGCAACTGTGAGATGAATTTCGCACTGGTGCAATTAACCAAAGTGCCCTTTCTCCCTTCTTTGCCCTAAGACACAATGTCTCTATCACTTTTTTGTGCTGTGTGACTCAGTAAACAGTTAAGTATTTGAATTATTCCCAGGAGATATTGTCTATATGCAGTGGACATGTTCTTCTGTCTGATATCGGACATTTCCATCTGTACCTGGGTACCCTTCTGAATCTTTCAGCAACCTTGCTTATAGTTTTGCTATTGCTAAATGAGGCTGTTCCATTTGGTCTTCACTCATAGATGGAAATCACTTCCATAATTTGTCCATGGAGAAAACATTATTGTGCTCTTTGCCCATATTAAATATTTTAAAATGATGAGTAGAGCTGAGTAAGTTTTTAGGGCTGAGGGGGTTTTTTTAGTGATTTCAGGAAAACAGTTACCATTATTTTTCAACTGAACCCTTTTCTGTTACATTCCCTAAGAGCCTGCCTACTTCCAATTAATGTAATATTGTTGGACATGTAATTTGTGGTAGCAGTAGTGTCACTACAGCTTGCCAGGCAGCTCTCCAGACTTTTAAGGCTTGTGTGGCCTCCTGCTCTGTGAGCTGTGTAAGGGGGTGCTGTGCACTCCAAGAAAGGCTCTGGCAAGACCAAGTGCCTCAGTCCTTGCCAGAAAGAATTGCACTTCACTGTGATCTGCCATGCTGGTATTTCCCACATTCTTTTGCACTTCTGCACACACCTTGTACTCCTTAAATAATTAATTAGCACATACATCACACTTGGAATATTCTCATTGTAGACCTGCCCCTTCCTGTTGCAAACTGGTGTCACATCTGGTGCATGCACTGTGTGAGAGATGCACTGTTTTTGTTTCCCTGTGTTATTGCTTCAGGCCTTGCAGTAATCTGGATCTTCTGGTGGCACAAGCTCCTACAAAAGATATTGAATTTTTGTGCAGACTGTATTTCCTCCATCTATTGATCAGTATGATCCTGCTTCTTGTGCAAGCCACAAAGCAAAAAATAATGAATATCACAGAAATTTGTGTTCATCCAGGTTTTTTAAAGTTATTACTTTTTTTTTCTTTTAATAACTAGTTTATATGTTTTCTGAGTTTGGAAAAGCAGTAGATCAGATTCTAAGTCCTACAAGCCAAATTTACTGAATCCATAAATCCCACCACAGAAAATCTTGGGTTTTTTGTTTAAACAAAGTGCTTATGTTCAGTATGGTCCTGTGCATTTTACTTTGCATGCATGACTTTTGCAGTAATTGGGAATGAACCAATGAAAGCTCGGAGGAGAGGATAAAAAATAATATTGGACATGTGAGAATAAAATGGATATATTTATTTGTACTTTTAC
>VZRQ01002543.1:426469-452966 GCA_013397975.1 Machaerirhynchus nigripectus
AAGGCTGCATATGTATTCCTAAACATGTCATGAAGAGAGGAAGAGAACTGGGAGAAATGCACTGCAGAAAAGCCTGCAGTCAGCTGTGTAGTGTAGTGTCCTGGGAACTGGGCAGTGGATCCAGAATAAGGGTTAAACTGATCATATTTTGTGGATGCATTGCTTTTTGTTGCCTCTGAGGACTTCATATTGCAAGGAGGGAAAGATAACTTATTCATTTGGTTTTGAAAAATCATAGACTTGAACTCTTGTCTTCATGACAAACCATTTCCAGAACTTTGGAGTAAGAGGCCTGAATTCCCAGAAATGATGAGTTTGAAGGCAGAGTCTTCAGAGTGCAGTTATTTCTGGTTCTGGTTAGCTTAGAGAGTTGAGTGTGGCTCCAGCTGTGAGAACTAAGCCTTATCCCTTATTTTCCCATCCAGCCTTGCTGGAGTTGGGGATGTGGACCCAGCTGGGACACTTGTGTGGGCCAAGACCATATAAAGTGGGTGATGGAGAAGTGTTCAAGAACCTCCACGTGAGTGTAGTCTTCAACACCTCATTATTTTTACACACGTCTTAGGATTACGTACTTGAGACATCCTGTGCTGTCAATGATGGTTGTTGGAGGTGCAAACATCACAGGATGATTTCCAATAATTTCTTGTGTGTTCATGACTAAAATCATTCCACTAAAGGAAAGGTAAGTATGGGTAGAGTTCCCCATTTCTATTGCCAGTACCTGGAATTAATTACAGAGAACTTTTTTCATAGAAGTCTTCTACTAAAAGTTTTAGCAGTAGCTAAATGCTGGTGCTAACATTGGATCTTGTAATTGCAGTAAAGCAGCTGTTTTGGAAGAGGGGATACCCTCTTTTCAGAAGGCAAAGGAATAATACTACATTGCACCAACACCTCTTTGCTAATCTGGCAAGCTCTGAGTCAGGGATTTCTTTTCATACCTCATTTTGTGTATTTTACCACCTGTAAAGAATACACTTCTCTGTAGTACATACAGAAAAAAAAGAAATTATTGCTTAGACTCAGTTTTCTTCTTTAGCAAGAGCCAGCAAATTTCCTTGCAATCCTTCAAAATCCTTTGGAGCTCAACTACCATTACTACAGTTCAATTTTTGTCCAAGTACTACATACACTGATATTTCTTTGGTAGTGTCCTTCACTGGAGTTGTAAGTCCTTCTTAGACATCACTGTGTGCTTTTGACAGCTCGTACTTGAAGCGTGGGAGCAGATAGTTGTCCGAATTTCAAAATTAGGAAGGTGGGACCATCAGTGATTTTCCCAGGAGCAAAAGAAAAGTCAGAAAAAATGGGGAAGTCAACTTCTGTTGGAAAAGTTCCAGACCAGAGTAGTTTAATACAGAGGCCAAAGCATGGGATCTTCTTTCTTCTCACTCAGTCACTGAACTGCTTTTTCTTCTAGTGAATTTTTCATTCCTTGTGCTGGTGAGAGCCTGCAGTCTGGGAGGTTCTCATGTTTGCAAATTGGAGCTAGCCCTACTCCGGTGGATGCCCAGTCTGTTTTCCTAATCACCAAATTTCTTCTTTCAGCAAGTCGGTGTTCACAGGTTATTGCTTAGAGTTGTGATTTCAGAGATTACGTGAAGTCATGGGAAGTCTTCTGATGTAATTTACAATTTAGGACTTAAAATTTTGGAATTATAACTTTGGATATGCAGCATTCGAGTTTTCAGGGCTTCTGAAGACTAGTGTGCTGGTAGCCATTGAGCACTATAATTCTTTGCCTACATCTTTCATACCACTGACACTCCACTTACAAAAACATGAGTAAATGACTGGAGGAATCAGATGATGGTACATCTAGATCTTAGATTGTGTGCCTGAAATTAGATGATATACAGAATATTAGAATACTGCTAAATTAAAAAAAAAAAAAAGAAAAAAAAAAAAAAAAAAAAAAAATTGGCATTGCTGGTGTAGTTCAGCTTTAACATTCATAAAATTAGCTTTTCAATTCCTGTGGAAGGGCAGTTATGATTTCAGCAGTGGTTTTCCTTGGTGAATATTATAATGGGTGCTCTCACTGAGCAATGTTACCAAAATACATATTTAAGAATGCAAAGCACACATGTGTATGTGTTTGTATGCTGGAGGAAAGGCTTTCATTTATAAGAAGTTTAGTTTCTGTAATCCAATAAGCATTTTCTGTGAGCAGAGAACAAGTTTGATGTTAAACAGTTTTAAAAGAACTTAGTTATAAGATGGGTTTTACTGAAAGAGGCAATATGTTTTTATGTCTCTTTCAATTATGGCCAAAAACTTTTTTGGCTGTGAATGCAATGCTTTATAAACTTGCCTCTAAGAGGAAAATGTGGTCCTCTTCCAGTACATGCATACCTACCCTTGAAAAGTGCAGTGCTTGCAGTGCCAAGTTTCATTCTTAACATACAGCAACATAAATATTGCTCTCTTCACCCCTATCGTTGTGTTATAATTGCGTTAGCCTATGTGGTCCAAAGAGTGTTTCCAGTAATAGCAAAAGAAATTTCGAAATAATAAAGCTGTCAGTGTTAACAGTGATTCTTGACAAGACTCATATAAACCTAACTAAAAATAGAGAAACTTTCACTTGTCAAAAACCAGAATAATGCAAAGTTTGGGATTTTCTGTTTCACATCATATTTATCTCTTGCAGTGAATTTAATGATTTTTTTAAAGATAGACAGTTGTTCTCCATTTCCCTTTCTCTTTTTCTCCCACACTGCCAAACCTGAGACCAAAAGTGGCCTTTTAAAATCAATTGGAGGAAACTGATCCCCACTAAAAAGAGCTTTCAGTTCCCTTTATGTTTTAAAAATCAACACATTTTCTATATATTTATTACAAAAATTGGAGCTCTGCTATTACTTACTAAGCTTAAAAGAAAGGCATGCTCCAATGAATCCTATATAACATACCTGTTCTTCCAGCCTTTCAAGTAATGGCAGTAGACTGATTTTGTTTTAAATATATAAAAAGCCTCTGATTCAAAGAAAGAAGATTCTCAATCCTTGACTGGTTTCTAAACAGGCATTTTGAGCCTTAATGGACAGAACATTAGGTTTACTGTTGGACTCAGTGATCTTAAAGGTCCTTTGCAATCCAAATGATTCCATGTACATTTTTTTGTTAGGTCTGAATTTTGAGTTGCTGAGAACAGATGTGCTTCTTGTCATTTCTGTTGTGCTGCCTGAGTACACGACAGCATAGGATTTGACTCTAAATATCTATCACATGGACTCAGGATCTGCTTTAGTTTAAATATCAAAAGTTCTGTCTGTCTTCACTAAGGAATATATCAGAGTAAGTATATTAAGGTCATTTAAATAATTACTTTTTCCTTTTCAATGATCTCTGTAGGATAGCTCACAAGAATTAAAAGTAGAATGACATTAAATTCTTCTTAGTTGAAGATGTGTTGCTCATTAAACCAATTCAAATATATAAAAGGAATTTTTTTGGAAGATCTGTTTTGGGGGAAAAACTTACTAAATATAGAGGGTATGTACAAATGTGAGGTACAGTGCTTTGGACATATCAGTGCCAATGATAATGTTAAAAGGTCTTTCAACATGAGGAATAGGTGTTACATGTTAATTTGTTGACAGATACTACAAATATAATTTGAAAGACAGTTAATGGGGTTTTATAACTGTTAGGGTGTGGTTTTTTGTGGGTTTTTTTTGTTGTTTTTGTTTGTGGTTTTTTGTTGCTTTTTTTTAATGAATGATAAGATTTTAATGTTTTCTATGCACTGAAGGTTATTTAATATTTTCTGATAAGACAACATAAGTGTTCATAAATTCAAGAAACAAGTAGACAAAACATGAACTGTGCATTGAGGTGGATATCACTTGGCTTATAGAATATATTAGGTATACTCTTAATGCTCCAGGGCCTTATTCTAATTTCTTTTTTGGCTTACCTGATATTTTCATCATTTTAATTGTAAATGCATGTGTATATGAAAGGGGAAAAAATGCTTTAAATGAAGTCTGTAACGTGCTCTCAGAGGCTTAAGGTAAAGATGATCTGGTGTCTGACTGAAAAAAAACTTTCTCTCCAGTTAAAAGTCAGCTTCTGGACTGAATATCTCTTCCATAATTGTTGATGACCTTACTAGCACCTAAACCAGAAGATGTTTCCGAATTTTCTGCCCTGCTTAAACATCAACAATACCTTCATGTGTTACAGAGAAAGCACAGAGCACAAATATTGTATTTCAATTGCAAAGGAAAAAGAAAATAGTTACCCTCTTGTTCAGCTCCGGAGAAAGACTAAAAATGCAATTGGATTATTATCATTGTTTTGATTTTCCCCATCTTTACATTAGAAATTCAGTTCTGTTTTCTACCCTTTTTTGACATCCTCCAGTAAATTTGTACAGACTTCTGATATTTTGGATCACAGGTGGAGTAATTTACAAGAAAACTGTATGAAGCACTTGATGGATTCTTTTCTCCTTAGCTTTACAGAAGGGAGGTTTGAACCATGCTGGAGTTCTTTTTACCAAAGAAAACTTAGAAGTTTTCAGTGGAATAAAGTGGTAAGATTAGCATCAAATTCTGGACACGTCATGTTTATTTCCCTAAGGATGTAACGTATGGCTCTTGGTACGTGTTCTGCCAACAGGCACGTGTGTTACGTCTTCTGTGGGAATACCCCTAGGAAGAGCCACAGTGGAATAATTTTAAACCTTGGAGTAAAGCTGCTTTTACGATGAGTTATTGGATGGAGCTTTGAGTCAGCAGCAACTTGATTTAATATTACTAGATCCAGTGAAATTTTCATAGATTTTAAGATGAGGGCAGCAGAGGGGCCAGCCTCATTATTTCTCCTTGCAACATTCAATGGAACATAGAAGCATTTTGAAGTTGTGGGTTAATTGTTTGGCTTAAAGTGTAATTTATTTTTCAATGCTGAATTAGCAATACTTAGGCATATTATTCATGCTTTAGTAGAGAAAGCAGATTAGTTAAACTCCAGGAATTGAATTCTTAAAGGTTACACTTTGAAAACAAATGTGTATGAAAAAGAAGGCAAACTATAACAAGACATAAATTGTCATTACATGAATTAAGCATCTGTTTGTATTACTATTGAAATTATTGACATCAGGCTGTGATTGCAGGGATATTTTCTATACTGTTTGATAGTCATTCTAATCAGACAGCATTTCCTCTTTCTCATTCTGAAACCATTTTCCAGTGGTTTGAACCAGTTTGTTCCTCGGTTCCACACTTGTGTTCTGGAAAGGCAACTTCACTGACATAAAAATCAGGAAAGTTTGGGTTAACAACTGCTTCTCTGCAGACGTATTCAAAGAGAAATATGCTTCAATGAATACGCTAGTAAGAGATCAAGTTCTAATCATGTTTACTTTTGCAAGTGTGAGGAACTGTGGGCTACAGTTCCCTGGATAAACTGCACTGTTGCTTTCTCTACTTAAGCCAATGAACAAAATAAATGTATTAATATTTATTGGAAGTATATACAGCTTAAAGACAGATGTATGCAGTAAAGCACCTTTGGATCTGGGAATATTAACTCATCATAGCTCTACAAATGAGTATTTGTACATGACAGCTGTCAGTTTCCATGCAGTAACTCTCCTTGAGTCCTTCCTGTCTCAGCAGTATAACACAGATAATAATGCTGAAGAATATGTTTGATATTTAGTTCAGTGTATGTAGTAACATGAGAGTTGTCCTTCTACTCAGTTTTGTCAAAAAGCTGCAATAATTTTCATTAATACTGCAATCCAGCCCCATGGTCTAACAAATAGTACAAGTAGTCGATGTATGTCACAAGAGAGAATCATGGTCTTGTGTTGCAATAGGTACCAAAATGCTGGACTCTCAAAGCAACTGCTGCTTTTTATTTATTTTAAGGTAATAGGGTTTTTTAACTTGACCAGAGCAAGATTTTTTTTTTGTTCAACAGCTTGCGGTAAAAATGTGTGCTTAAATAACATTCTGTAACTGGTGCATACACAGCAGAAATCTGCTAGTGGAGCATCCCTGTAGGCAGCATCACTGTGCTGAGGAATGGGACAACATGTATGACTTTGACATCAAGCTGTAAGCTCCTGTGAGTTTCCAGGACAGCTAACACTATTTCACTCTTGTGGTTTGGAAGTCATGGCTGGTCAGCATTACCCTGCACTCTCTTTTGTGCTTCTATCACCTCTCTCCCCTGATGCAGAGCACCCTTGCCCCATTTTGCCCATTCATGGGCAGAGCGTCTGCTAATGCTTTTCATTAATTCAAAGGAATTCCACTCTAATGAGGTTTGTATCAAATGGTAGATGCTGAAATTAACTTTGAAAGGAGTTTGAACGTGACTTTGTTATTTTATGTCAGGAGGACCTTAATGCCTTCTTTGAATTGCAATGGTAGTATGATTTCCAATGACTGTTTATACTGAAATTATTGAAAAAATCTTCAATATATTTATATTATCTTGAAAAATCATATTGGTGTTTTTCTGCCTCTGATATAATAGTAAGGAATATATATTTTTAGCAGGGAAAATGAATCAACACCTGGGAGCTCTGGATGCCCATGATCTTTTGTCATAATTTTCTTTTGTATGAGCACATAGAATGTGATCAGGATAGCACACCAATATTTTTATTACAAAGTGATGCCTCTGACTTGTAGTCAACAAGTTCTTTTGAGGTTTCATACTCAGACTTCTGTTTTTGCTGCTGTTGAGCCACAGCATTTGCTGTATCTTGAGCACAGTTGTGAGTTGAAATTGTGCCTGGAAGGGCAGGCATTGAATCAAGGAAGAGAGGAAAACCGCCTTCAGATTTATGTATTTTTTCATATTGGGGCTCAGATAAGTTCCTTCTAGGAAAGTCCATTTTAAAGAGTTCCTTTCAAAGGAAGTCTTAGTCTGCTCTTCAGATTTTTCTTTAAGTTGATGAAACTGCAATGTTTCCAAGAGAAAATGCATATTTCTCATATGGGATAAAACCAAATTGCTTGGCTATGCCTGTGTTAGTTCAGTTGTTAACGCAGTGTTTCATATAAGCTCACCCTATAATATGGTCTCTGTGCTATCATTTTCCTTCTGAAGCCTGACATACACTGCTCACCCTGGCTCACTCTTATGAGAACAGGAGCAGAATCACCTAACACCAGCATCCCTTTTCTTTTCTTTTTTTTCTTTTCTTTTTTTTTTTTAACAACCAGGCCCTTAGCCCTCTTTTCACTTTGCTTCCATTAGTAGCAAATCCCCCTTGTCCTTTTTAATTTTTAATTACCATTGTCTGTTCACCTTTGTTTTACCCATGACATCTTCAATTTAAACAGTATCAGAGAGGTTGATGTGAACAGTTTTCTTTTCAGCTTAAGTGACTGCAGCTCGTTTAGTTGTTAATTATGCAGGGAGGTTTGCATGGCTGCGGCTGGTAATTTGAATATGCTCCCAATGTCGGGTCTGTGTCTGGACGGCTGAGCTTGTAAAAGGATTATGATGTATATATGGTTCATGGCTAAGAGGGCTAATGAAAGTACCTCATTTAATCAAACACAATTAATTAAATGAACGTATGATATTAACCCATCTTTCCGTGCATGTATAATTTATATTAATTGATCTGCTGCATTGAAGTTGACCAATCAGGTAGGCTACTGACAGCCTAAGGAAGAAGGAAGTACCATTAGCATTAGTTTGGTATGCAAACCATACCATTAGTATGGTTGTTTAGGTTGCAGCCAGAGGATGGTGTGTTTTAGGGATGTAGCAAAAGCTTTGTTAATTGTCATAAGAAGTTCAAATTGATTGTGTCTGCATTAGTACATAAATTTAAATTGATTAATGTTTTGTTCTAAAATTAATGTCTATACTGCATGGGTGATACAATGCTTTATTTATTGGATTCATTAATGCAGTCTCAGGAAAAATAGTGTTGAAGTTAGGTAAGCGGGGATAGATCGTTAAGGATGAGTTCAGTGGAGCCATGTGGGAGACAGCATTCCCACACGGAGCATGAGCCCTCCTGCACCGAGATAGCCATGTGTGAAACACTGTCCAGAGACCATGGAGGTTGATATTTAATTAAAGCTTTTTTAAAGACATTAGTGACATAGGGGAGGGGGTGGGAGGGGGAAGCCAACAACCTTTATATAGAGCAAATGCTAAGATGAAATACAAAGAAAGCCTAGAACTGGCTGGTTGTCTTAAATGTGGTTAAGTCTCTCCCTAGTCTAGATCAGCATTGTCCCCAGAATATTTCCTGTAAACCTGTTTTGTACAAGTGCTGCAGCCAGCTTGTAATGTGTCTTCAGATGAATAGGAAACTGAAATTACACCCTGGCAGGTTTGTTACTCAGTCATTTTGTCTGTCGCTCTCCTGCATTTGCCAGCATAGGGAATGCCATAAGTATTTTGTGTTTGACAGTCACTTTGTTTTAGTAAGTATTTGCATTGCACATGTTTGATTCTTGTGCTGTAGCACAGGATGCTTTGGCATGTTTTACGGCACTAGCAGTCAAATATAATTTTACCTTCTTGTGCCAGCTTATTATAGCACCTTATATTTCAGTTTGCTTTACTTTTGATGCGAAATTTTAAAGGAACAAAGAAGAGTAGAAGATCCACGGAGAAGTCACTTTAATTCATTTATAACCCTTCCTTTTTCTTACCAAAGGAAACTTAACATCTGTTTCTTATAAACTGATTTAAATAGAAAATGTGTAATGCATCCTTTTACCAAATGGTTCTTTCTTTTATTGGAGGAATAAAGCAGTTTGACTGTTCTGCTTTTACTACAGTGCATTCATGCTCTTAGAAATGGGACATCTCCACTTTCACGAGGGCACAGTCTGAGCTTTGCACAGTAGAGAGGAGATTATATATCTTTCTCTGCTCTCTTACAGAAGTATGGTATACTATGTATTATTTACAGACAATTTCCTGGTTCTGTAATGGTTGGTTTATATTCAAATATCACTCCATGTGGTGGCACTAGCGAGTAGCAAACATCATAATTGGTTCCTGGAGCACAATTCCTTTTCCTTTTAACTTTTTGAGATTGTGTTAATGGGTGCCTTGCACTTGTTTTCTATTGCCAGATTTTAAGGACAGCTATTCAAAGCTAAGTCATATTGTTCTGAGGCAATCGTGATGAAGTGATGAGCTTTGTCATGTGAAGCAATGTCGGCAATACTTTTGACAGTTTGGGCAAATTAAGTTCTTATTACTTGCTTAAATTACGTTTAGTGTTCCTCCTTTTCTTGCAAGCTTTATAACTGCAGTGTATCCTATATAAGTGAAGATATACATGCAGACAGTTCTCATATTTCAGGTGAAAAAAAGATGGTGCTGTAAATTTTCTTGTTTTGCTTACACCTTTGTTTGAACTCCTCCACAGTATTACAGTTAATTACTACCAAAAGGAACATTCTTTTCAGTGAGCTGGTTTCCCAGCAGAGTGACTTTTTGCCTTACAAAGATTTTGGACTAATAACGCATGAATATTTGACCCAGAGCCAACAACAAGTGAAAAAACTCCTGCTGTGTAGAGAAAGGCATGAACAGCTCTCCGTTGCACTCTAAGAGCAAAGGGAATGGAAAATAAAATAGAGAAAATTTGCCACTTAAATAATATGATAAATTCAGAACTAGTCTCAGTGCTACCACAGGATGCACTGGAAAAGCACTGACTGCAGGCATCTTGTGCCAGAGCAGAGCGTCTTGGGAATCACTGTCTTAAACTAGGATACTTTTCTGTGATTTTTCCAAAATCACAATGATAAAAAGAAAAAGATGTGTGCGTTGTTCGTGTGCATGTTTGAGGATGGAAGGAAACGTGTGTGGGTCTTGTGGAAGGGAGTGGGAGGGTGTCTTGGTTCTACTGCAATAATGTTGCTTTTGCTTAGCAGCCCTGTGAATGGGTCACAGATGTTCCAAGAGTGGAAATTAACGTTATTTTTTAAAAACCACTTAACTATTAGCAGAATGCAGTGTCTCTTGGAGCAATTATTTTGTTAATTGTGGTTTAGGTTGCAGCCAGAGCTGTACTCTTTGCTAACGACAGTATTATTTGGACTTAAGTGCAGGAGAGGTGGGACAGCA
Source organism: Machaerirhynchus nigripectus (assembly GCA_013397975.1). Lineage (NCBI taxonomy): Eukaryota > Metazoa > Chordata > Aves > Passeriformes > Dicruridae > Machaerirhynchus > Machaerirhynchus nigripectus. The sequence goes on from VZRQ01002543.1 coordinate 436,556, forward strand.
GATATCTGGCTGCCTTTTGAAACATATACAGTGAACCCAGGGTGGCAGAGAGGAGCTATTCCAAAAAAATCCCATTGGAAACAGAAGGACAGAGAGAAGAGTTTTAAATAAGGAGAGAATAGCCCATGTCCTCATCAGGTCTTAGCATCAGATCTGCTTCTTGCTTTGCCATTGATGTACGGTGAGAATGTTAATTTTCAATCAGCTATGGAAAAGAAAGCATTAGGAAAGATTACAATGCCTGTGGCCAGTGGGTTCCATATATTCTCTCTCTCTCTGAAGCATTGTGAAAATCCATGAATTGGGCTGGCCATCCTCAACTCCAATTCAAGGGTTCTGCCATCAGTAGGTGTCACTGCAGCCAGACGGAAACGCCAGTGCGCGCAGGAAGGCACACGTTCACCTTACCTTAAAAAACCAAATCAGCACAGCAAAACCATACTGCCTCTCCAGCACACAGCAAAATTTATGTAATAATCTGGAGGCTTAAGTGTAGAAAATAAGTCAATACAACTCTACTTAAAAGGTTGTCACTTAGTGAAAAAAGATGTTTTTCCTCATTACCTCCCAAAATGCTTGTACTGGGATCTGTAGATATGGTAGTATAATATTTACCTTAGCCAAATGGGAAAACAGTTATTTAAAAAGTAATAAAACTATTTGTGTGTAGTGTAAAGAGGTGTGTGTTTTTTCAAAGTAAAGTGACCGTGTCATCACGAGAGAAAATAGTTCTTATCTCTTATCTAATTAAAGCTGCAAGTTGAGTTTGTAGTCATGAAAAATACCAGAAAATATTAGGTATTAGTAGGAGAATATTAGGCATTAATATAGTAAGTCACAGAATAGCAACATAATCTCTAACCCTTCTCAGTATAAGAGCTGGCTTAGAATGTATCTAAGCCTGAAAATGTTATATTATAGTAAACCAAGAAGAAAGTGATGCAGCACCATTAGTAAAATAAAAGAATTTTAACTGACTCCACACACAAAAATCTATCGTAGGGGAAACCATCTAACGTATTTGCTAGTAACATGAAATATTTTTGTTGGGTCTGTTTTTTTAATTATTGAAAATTTTTAGCATTGGTATCAAAAAGATAAAACATTTCTCTAAAACCATATGATTTCCTCAAACACTAACCAGCCTCTTAAGCTATCTTTTTTATTATCCTTTCAGTAGGGAAAATATAATAGGAAAACACTAATTGGAATTAAAAATGGTAAATGAAATTTAGGTGTCCTGAAGTTTCAGTTCAGAAATAATATAAAACTAGCTTTTGTTCAGTTGTTCAGTCTGTGCATTTAAAACATCAGTCCATTCTTAGCCAAGTGCTAGCATTTTACAAAGTGCACTGTTATATTTAAATGTTTACAGTATTGGTTTGGTTTTGCACAAAAAATAAAATGAGATCTCGTTGGCTTATAATTGTGTGCAGTCAATACACAAGAAGAAATATTCCCATTTTTTCATATCTAACCCACAAAACTGGGATGGAAAAGGAAGGATTTAATTAAATCTGATAATTTAATATGGTATTTATTTGTACTGTCTCTTACTGTTGTTTTGAGATGTGCTTATGCAGGTATGTTAAAAAAGCCAGGATTGTCTGACAGAAGCATAGGTCCTCTGCACAGAGAAGGCTGCAGAACCTTAATTAGAATTAATTAGAATGATTTATTTCAGGGGTTGAAAATGAAGTAGTTAGGTCAGTATTTAATGCTCTCTAATATGAAAATTTTAGACCAGCTTCCGAGTGTTGTGTTAAAGGAGTTTAATCAGGCAAATCATTGACCATAATCAGATAACTAAAATGAGTTCTTTCAGTACCTATTTCTTCCTTTAGGACTCTGTCATTCTCATGTCTGGACAGTGATTCAGCAGTTCTGATCTACCTGACTAGCAATATTTAATTAACAAATATTTTTACTGAGTGATCAGAGACCTTTATCTATGACATTGCATTTTTTAATAAGTGTGTGTGCATGCGAGCATAGACTTCAAATATACATTCAATATGAGTTACGTGCAACAAAAAATTTTCTCAGCAAGTGCCAATGAACAGCTGATAACAATACATTCATCCACATTTGTGGAGAAATAAGAATTAATATTGCTAAGTGTGGACTGGTTCTTTAAAACATCAATTGTCATTTCTTTAGAAAAAATCCCTCGTCAAAGAGAACATGCAAATTTTTTGCTCCTTGTGGTTTTATAAACCCTTTAAAGCCGATCTCCACGTGCATATTAACAGCTCCACTCTGTGTGGGGGTGAACGCTACACCTTCCTCATTTAATCCATTAGGGTGATTTAGGTGCTGGCACGGAAGTCTGGCTTGCAGGCTGCTGCTGCTGCAGCTCCAGTGCTGCAACTGCTGCCTGAAGTTTGTCTGTATTAATGTTTCCAACTATCATACCTGAAGCAAAAGAGAAAGTGAGATGAAAGAGATTAGTTCTATGTCTAAAAATTGGTTATCTGTAGTGTTTCATGAAATTTGCCCCGAAGGGAAACTTCCTGGATAGTTTTCTTGTTACTTGACACAATTCAGGCAGAATCATATTTGTTCCTTTGTCATGTTACTTTAGCATGGTGTGTTGAGTAAAGTGAACAGGTGCCCTCTTGTATTGATCAGCTATCATGGCAAGGAGCTATTATTAGATTTTGAAGGGAAAAGAGAAGGGTTGAGAAATGAAGAGGAGAAAGTGGGACAGGTTATTGATGATGGTAATAACTGTGCTCACTGGTCTCCAAACACCGGAGCTGTAAAGTTGACCAGATGAGGAGATCAGTATAGATATGTTGAAGGGAAAAGACAACATGAAGAAGTATGGAGCATAGCTTCTTACCTGGCAGAGTTATTAAAGTTCATTGAAGGAAGATGAACTGTTTCAATATGTTAAACACTTGAGGCTGTTAAGAGAGAGCTGCTGTCACAGTAAGAGGCATTACGTTTGCTTTTTCCTTTTTCTTTTTTTCCTTGTTCCTTCCTCCCTTTCTGTAATTTTTTTGAGTTTGTTGCAGTTCCTGTTTATATGTATGCTAGATAACCATGCAGAAATTAAAAAGTGAACAAAGGGAAAAGGTTAACTGATTCCTTTGAACGGGACCTATTGCTCATTTTATCTGAAAGCTGACTTCATGATGTGAGTTCCATAAAAGCATGGGGTTATTTAGCATTAATGTATGAGTAGGAATATAGTAGGTGTATATATCATATTTTGTTACTACTTTCCTCTGTTCGGTAGGATGTCTTCCTCAGCTACAGCTTTGTTGTAAGCAAACCACTGTCATATTTTAGAAGCCAAGTATGCTGTGTTATATAGCTTGATATATAATGAGATGCACTAGCCACCAGAGACTCAAAATAGACCCAACATGATTCAGAATATGCTACTTTTACCCTAACAGTGCCTCTAACATAATTAATTTGGTGGTAATAAAAGGCAAAAATGTAATTCTGCTTTATGCTTGATAGTAAGAAGTGCACTAAATTAAGAGACAGTGAACTCTCAACAGTAAATTTGACTTGAGGGTTAAATTCTCTGCTCTACTAAAAGGTCACCACATGATTCAATGTTTTTAATCCTTCCACAGTGTAATGATATTTAGGGGATGTTTGCAAGCATATATCATGGTTGTCTATACAAAATCACATTTGATTTCAACACATGGAGAAGGGATGTTTCCTCCATTGTGTATAAAGCATGTGTTAATTTAAATTCTGTCATTGGAAATTGTTTTACATATATTTTGGAACAGAATATAAATTGCAACCGTTGAAATGTGTATATTTTCACTGCAGACGTAAAAGAATTATTATGTTACTCCACTGACTACCAGCCTGCATCCAAAAATAAGTTTATCTTCTTAAGGGATCCCCTTTAATTTTTCTAGGATTAATAAAACATACAAATTTGGGAAGGGAAGAAACTGCATAGGCATTTTAGACAACCTAAACTCTATGTAAAGAAAATGGAAATCTGACTGGCTATGGCTGTATGTACTGGGTGGGACGAACCTCAAGCAGGGATCTCAGAGATACTGCTGTTGGCTTGGCATTTGCCATACTGGAGGGGGACATGTAGTACAGTAAGTTTTAGTGCAGACTTTGAAAATGGCATTGCCATATTAGCAGGGCACTGTGCCTAATCTCATAAATCCTGCCTTCAGCAGGAATGGTCATTTGGGCATAGCACCCTGCTGTTTCCAATTTGGAAAGCATGGCTGGGACCATGCTGTCGAACAGTTGTTTTCTTTTGATCCCTATCTTGAAAGGAATCCTTCAGTCACCCAATGGGAATGTGAGAAGCTATTAAAGATCAGTCCATATAAATATATACACGTATATATGTATATATTTGAAATCTGAATTTAATTAAGGATGGATTATGGTTAGCCCATTGCAAAAACATATTTTAAAACAAATGATTTCTGTACGTAGAAAGGTGCATTTACCATAGCAAAACTGCTTCTCATTTTGAGTCAAATTCACCAAACAGCTACTACTGCTGGAAATGGCTTTTCAAAGAAGAGGGATTTCTGGCTTCACCACACTGACACAAGGCTTGTCCACCTCTCCTTGATTAATTAATTTGCACACTGTTTAAGGAAACTGTCCATATTGTAACACTTCTCCTTCTTAAACTCTTCCCTTAGAGCAGGGAAATATTATAGCCCATATGCTAAAGAGTTATTTTTCCTTGCAGTATTTTGTATGAGTTGGAATGTTTCTGCTAGAAAAGACTGAGACTTTCATTGGGAAATCATCTACTTGGTCTGATGCAGTCACTCTCAACCAGGGACGTCATGCACACATTGCTGGTGAAGCACAGAAGGAAGGGTGGTTTATAAAGGGGCCTTTCTTAAAGACAATTATCTGCAAATGACCATTGGCTGAGGTTAGGACAGCCTTTTGGAGAGTACAACTCTGGAGGGAAATAAACTTTGGAGGGAAAAATAAACTCTAGCCCACTTTTTGATTCACAATAGATTTCTCAGAAGTTCATGGGGTAACAGAATGAGGGCATCCTTCTGAAAAACAATGGGAAGGTTTTTTTTGCAGACCCTACTTAAATATATGCAAGAGAGGGTAGCTGCCACAGGGGGAGTGATAGTGCCTTTTCTCCCATTATTCATCATATCTTCATCACGTTATTGTCCTGGGAGGAAGTCCCCTTAAGACGAAATAATTGAACATGCCTTTCCACATTCTGGGTTAATGTTCCCACTAAGCATCCAATGAAAGGAAAGGAGAAAGCTCTCCTGTTTACCATGTCCCACAAGACATACTGTATCTCATCGTCTTAGGACCTAGCTGTCCAATTTTTGAGAGAAGAGAGAGAGAAGAAGTAGCTGAATCCTGCTACTAGCATGTGTTAGTTCATTTCAGAAAAAATGAACTTTTATTCAGGAACAAGCTCTTGATCAGGCCCGTCAAAAACAAAGAAGAAAACCACCACTGTGGCCTTGAACTCCTGGTGTTGCGTGCAGTGAGGTGGACAGTTCACATTGCGTCTCAGTCATCAGGGAAGGAGGACATGGCCTGCTTTCTTCCTTTTACAGTCTATGCTGGGGCAACTCCGGCAATACGGAAAACGAAGGCGCCATCATTAAGTGCACGTGGCTCACCCTGCAAAATGAAATTAATAATCCTGCTGCACCTATTTACAAATGGTGTCTTGGACTGACAAACCACTAATGTCTAAATGGAGCATTCACTGGAGGAGCAATGAGTCGTGCATTCAGAGGGGAAGCAGATTCTCTCAGACAGCACCATACTAACTACTGTCTCTTAAAGGAAAACCTGCAAGTTCACTGTCTATACTGGTATGATTGGACCAAATTTCCATATTTCTGTCACAGCAGCCCAGGAAACCATTGTGTTGGTTTTGTTTCATATCCTGATCAGGCAGCAGCTGAGAAGAAAGTTTTATTTTCTTTTAATCTTACTGTCACGTAATTGGTGTGTTTGATAGGAGTAAAGAAAGTCTTGTAAAATACATCATATGCTCATTTTCTTAAAATCCCAACTCAGCAATAAGCATGAGAGTTGTACATAACTGCTCCTCATTCCCCCATTTCTTTTTCACACCTCACCAGTGACTAAAGTCTTTTAGACTCTTCCTCTTATATAAATTGCCAGAAATTTCATAGGTGCTCAGGGATTTCTCATTAAACAGGCAGCATTTTCATCAAGTTGTAGTTTCTTCATGTTTTCTTTTTCCTTCCTCTATTTTCAATTTTTTGTTTGTTTTGATTTGGTTTGTAATTTATCTTAGAATATGATTCACCTTTGTTGCTCTGAAAGAAACTGGTGGTTGCGCTGTTCAATGATGCAAAAAGAAAGGATTTCCACATCAGGGGAAATATAATTTCCATTGTAGTGAAACTGCACGTCTAATCCACTGTTGGTTGACAATTATGCCCTAAGCTCTGACGAGCCTGAGTGGGCATTGTGCCATTCAAACAGTGGGGTAAATTGCTGGCAGCCGAAAATCTGGTTTAAACATATTTCTTGAGGGAGCAATCCCAGCTAAGAATATTCCTATTTGCCTGAACTCAATTTATTCTTGCACATGCTGATGTACCTTTAAAGATAACATGGGAGGTGACTCTTAAACCAAAAGATCAGAAGAGCCAGAGAGAGGGGAGAGAAGTGATATCTTCTTGTGGATGTGTAGAAGAAGCCTTAAGTACAATTTAAAAGGTAAATGCTCTGAAGACATTTCCTACCTTGCTTCCCATGGAAGGCAAGGTGGAGATTGTCTTAGTTCCTAAAGGGATGCACTCCCAGGTGCTGCCGGGAGACTCACCCAGCCATTCTGTCTGAATGAGCAGCAGACAAGAACAACTGGTACATACCCATAGCCCATTTCCTCCGCTGTCTGTCGGACCTGCCAGGCTGGCCTGTAGCTTCTAAACACCTCTGAGTTCTGCCCTTTCCTGCCCACCTCTCCATGCCAGTCTTCTGGATGGAAGAGAGTACCTAAAAGTTCTCTTTTGAAAAATCTGATGTAGGTCAGCACTTGTTGCACCTCACAGGGTAGAAGGTAATAAAGGTGATGCTGAGGCAATCCTTACAATCCAGAAATTTCAATGTAATAGGTTCCACCTGAAAAGGAAGTACAGTACTTTCAATTCTTTGCAGCAGTACAATGTAAGTTTTCACTCACTAGAACTGAATTGATTGAACTTTTATTCCTCTTCCATTAGGTTCTTCTGATTTGCAGCTGATGTGGAACTTTTCAGTGATGTGTACTTGTGATATTTTCTGTAGTAAATGCATACTTTTGCTCAAGAAAGCCAGGCATGCCTGGAATGAGGGGAAGAAAAATACATGAAATTTCAGACCTTGTTGGGAATGCTGTGCTTACACATAAGGTGTTTCTATTGCCTCAGTCCAAAGAAAAGGATTGGGAAAGGGTGATAAAAACTCATGAAACATTACTGTCTCTTGAAAGCTTCCATTCTGTGCTAAGTAAAAAAAGACATACAAGCTGCTGCTGCAGCTATTATTATTTAGAGCAGTAAAAAAACTGCAGTTCTTGCATGGCCTGGTAGATGTAGTGATAGGAGAAAAAAAAAAGGTTGGAGTTTGAACCACAGGAAAATTGCCTGAATATTTCATTTTACTTGGCCTTTTTGGTTTTGAGGGTCCAAACTCCTGTCTTAAAATCAGTAATTTCTCTCAAGAATGAAGAATTCTAAGACAGTAGTCCAGCACTTTTACTAGATAGAGACCCCTTGCTACCTCAAAGCAAGGACTTTCCTTCCTGTCATTTCACATTGCAATGGAGAAATTTTGCCATTGTACAGACACTAACGTGGAGTTCCATATTCCTCTCCTAACATGGCACAGCTCTGTCAAGTAATACCTCTGCTGCCCTACTTCTCAAATAGAAGACACTCTGCTGCCCTAGACCTTGTGATGTTCAAACAAAGGCTGAGAGTAGTTCTGGACTGTGCTGCCTTGCAGTGACATATCGTGGTTCAGACTACAAAACTGATGCTGTCAAACTGAAAGTACCTAACCGTGAAATGGCATTTACAACCCAAAAGTGTAACACTACTACCTTAACTTTATCTTTTTCTAAATAAACTTGTTTTATTCTGCATCTCATTCCTTTTAACCTTCTCTTCTAACTCCACGTTTCTTACCAGTAAATTTTTTGCTAGGCTGGTTGTTCCAAGTTCTCTTGATATTAGATTTTTTTTTTCTGGGTAATTAAGTGTACTTACTCTGTGACCAGAGCCAAATATTTTTACTATCCAGGGAAGTATTCTGATGCAAGGGAAGTGATTTCATATAGAAACATTTCCTTTGGGAGACATGCTTGAGTCCTTCCCCAAAGAGGGTAACCTGTTTTGAGAAAGCTCTAGAGTAGACTGAATAGGCAAATTTCCATTTATCACCATTTAGCTGGTTCATACAAGCAGCATCTTCAGCTGTTAATTACACATAAGCTCAGACCTTTACCAACAAGACGTGTATGGCTGGTCAAATGATTCTGGTCACCTGATGATTTTCATCAATATTATGAGAGAAAATATTGCATAGCAGCTGCCTGTAACTGTTTATGTGTTTTCTGATATACTTTTATAGCAGTTACTGTATATCGTTGCTCTATTAATCTTTCTATATGAACAGTTCCTTTGTTTAATTAAATTGGACTCAATGAGGCAGTGCATGATCCTCTGATAAGCTCATTCATCTTTATTTGATTCTTTGCTGACACATTAGTTGCCCTGTGACACAGGTTAAGTCATTGAGTGGCCATTACCTTCTCGTTTACTCTCTCATGTTACTCCTAACCACCTTCCTGAAGTCAAATCCAGATGATTTGTGCCAATTTCATGGGGGCACAAACTGGAACATCCGATAACTTTCTACATGGCTGACTTTATACAATCTTGCTTGCACATCTCAAGCTGCTATGTCTGTCAAAACACAATTTTTCCCCTCCTCCTTATGGGCTTTGATAGAGCTATGAGTACCAGAGGTCTCAATTATAAAATGTCATGACACCGCCGCACAATTTTTTACAGTAATTTCACAGTGTCACTTTGTGATTATTTCAGGATAGCTTTGAACCATGACTGAAATGAATTGTGGCCCTTAGTGTATTGGGTGATACAAATTGTGAGCTGGTGTGACAGAGAGGCAGGCGTTGTTAGGAATAAACTCCATGTGAAGAAAGGGAAGCATGTATTTTTTTTCAGAAATGATACAAAAAAATCAAGCAGCAAAAGGGAGGTAGGGAAAGGAAGTGGGAGAAGAAAGAATTAAACATTTGCAACAAAGAAAGCATCAGCTGCACACCTGTAATTCAAATGATCTCTTAGCTCAAACTGGGACTTTTACAGGCTCATACAGCAGAAGCCCAATCTGGAATTCTGCAATAAACTTAATCAAACTCTGTCATGAGACAGAGATATGCTTTCTGTGTGCTTCAAAAAAAAAAAAAATTAAACAAACCAACAAAGCAAAACAAAAAAAACCCAAAAAGAACTCCTTTAAACCTTCAGGGTTTTAGAAATATGTAGTGAAGAGTCAGATAAACACCTTACCAGGCAAATGTTGGTCTTGGCAGACACTCCTGTCATTTTATTATACTGCTTCAAGTAGCTTTAAAGCACAGTTGTTCATACAAAATGAGTGAGTAGGGAGACCTTTGCAGATTTCTCAACCACCTCCTTGGCTGAAATAGTGAAGGGAGGGCAGTGAGACACTTCTCAGAGACCCAGACTTGTGAGGAGGTGGAAAAGGGAAAAGGCTTGCCCTTCTAGTCTGTGAGTAACTGGAGTGCAGTTCAGCAGAATGTGTAAATAAATATTGAACCCAGTCCTCTGCAAACTTAGTGCCCTCAAAAGCTGTGAGAAAGCAACAAATCAACATCCCTACACTAAAAGAGGGATTATTTTCCTTTTAAACAAGTGTTTTCAGCATGGTTCTGAGGGAATCAAAGGCTTAGGAAAGGAAAGGAATGAATGGGAAGGGAAATGGAGGAGAAAAGATGTTGCCTGAAATCCTTCTAGACCTCTGAAATTTGCTTAAGATAGATTGGATTTGTGCAACAACCCAGGGGAAGCTGCAGACCATTTTCTTAAATGTGAGAAAAGATAGAAAATGCTGTCAAAGCAAATTTTTATTTACAGTTGAAGTCACATTTCAGCTAAAACACAGAAAAAACCTGTTGTTATTTTATTGATTGCTATGTCTTTGAAAGCTTTGGTCAAAGCTTTATATTTTACATGAACTTTCACTATTTATCCAATGTAAAGTTTATAATGGTCTGTGACACACCGGAAGTATTAACACTCCTTTTACCTCAAAATTCAATAGCAATTAAACCATTTTTTAGAAAGAATGGCAAAAAATTAAGATCCCATCAAAATCACTTGATACTCAGTTTGATTTATTTTGATGTATGAAATAATTTCCAGAGTCCATGTGTGTATTTTAGCTCCTATCTTCTAAAGCCTGGAGTACAATCAGCTTAAGTATCTCCCTGTAATAGTAAGGGAACGTGAGGGGTATCTGTATAGGTATCTGTATATGATCCTGTATCTGGTTTGAGTTTGGGTCAGTTCAATCAACTGGTGACAGTACGGATTTGCTAGTATTTTACTTTGCTAACTTGATTGCTAAGGAGTACTTTTTTAGTGCAAAAAATAAACTGTCGTTTGCGGGGGGGTTGTTTTCTTTTTTTGGCTCTTTTACTTTCTCCCTTTCTTTCTTTCATAGAAACGTAGAATGGCTTGGGTTTGAAAGGACCTTTCTCTCTCTTTTTTCCCCCATTTTTGAAACCTACCTAACACTGATGAATCTCCATAACATTTTTTTGTTTGTTTATGTCAGGGTTTTCTTGCTCCTTGTTTTTATGCAGTGAGAAGCATTACACCGAGTAAAACAAAAACAAAACAAAAATTGATCGCATAAATGACAGGCAACACAAGGCACAAGGCTGACTGCAAATGTTAAATGGCATTCAAAAAAAAAGCTTTTATCTCTTCTCACCTCCCATAGTGCATGTTTGATGTAAAGTACAACACACTTGTTGCCAGCAAAAATGGTCATCTCACTTAGACTATACGGCTGTGTACTTTCACTCAGCACCTATAACATTACTTTATATTGCAGGTTCAAGCATTTTTATGTTACATAGAACAAGGATAACCTTCTTGCATCTAAAACTCCTGCACAATCTTACAAGAAAACTCAATTAATCAATTAGAATACTTTACTCAAATTACAGGGGAATTACGTGCCTCAGTCGCTGAGAAGCGTTGGAACTTGTGGTGCATTACAGCAATTAAGAATACTTAATTTCCAAATGGCACAAATGAACAAAGTGTGAGTCATGGTGCACGCTTACTCCTTAAAAGCCATCAGTGCTAATGGTTTTGTAACCTTTGTAAATTTAATATGGGCTTCATTTATACAGCAGTGAAACCCACGTCAGGATGGTGTAATATTACTGCTCATATGCACTGAGCTTTATGCAGCCACACACTTAAATGCATAAATAATAAAGATAGGTTTTGAGGTAGGCATCTGCTTACACTACTTTTTGTGAGCAGATATGATCACGCTATGCTATCACACTCTAAGAAGTGCACTTAGGGCAATCAATAAGTAATGATTCATAACATTGTTTTTTCCTCAGAGAAGTTTTGAGAAGTAAAGATTAGGCCAAGAAAGCAGAATATTTTTAGTGCGTTTTTGGAAGGATATCTTGCCCGTGGCAGTGTATTTGAACAACCCTTTTAGAGTTTTTCTCTCCAATGAACCTTCATTGGTTCTCACCTTTTGGAGAAAAGACTGAGATTATAAACCCAAGAAGGGTATAGATTTATTTTCTTTTGCAGACTTCGGTGGGATGAATCAACAGCCATAGGCAAATCCAAGGGGCCACCAAAGACATTACCAGCAGTGTGGTAGTGATGGGATGTGAGTACCCAGAGTCATTTTCAAGCTGAGTTTTTTGGGACTGAAAAGAGATCTTACATTCCCCTCTAAAAAGAGTAAGCCCTTCAGTCAGTGAGATTATGGGCACACAGATTCGGTAGCATTGGGTGATTCCTAGCAAGATTTTGTCCCTACCACTTGCTGCTTTCGCTAGAAGAGCGATGTTTTACCCCAGCTCACTTAGCTTATGGGCGTGATCTGTTTGATTTGGTTTAGTTTGCTTCCTTCTCTTTTCGCTGCGTTTAGAACATTGAGTTGACTAGTGCTGCTCTGAGAAGTGGTGACATCACCTGAAAAAGCCTGTAGTGATGGTCAGTAGTGCTGCAGGTTCAACTGAAAGCTGGGGATAAAAACCTAGTGGCAAAATGTGTAAAGAAGGCAAGTTTCGTGCAGAAGAGTTACAGATCCTCTCTCAGCATTGAGGCCCTACAAGATTTTAGTTGCTGAAATTATTTCCTAGCATTACTGTTTGATTTTGTTAGCCTAGCTTTGTCCTTCCCTCTACTTATCTCCCCCAGAAAAGGCAAAGTTCTAGTTAATTTCTTTTCCACCGGAAAGGTTTTGTTTCTTCCATGGAAATTCAAATCTAGGATAGTATCACTAATTTTGGTGAAATTAGACAAGTTTTAAAACTAAGCCAAGGTTCAAAATCATACAATGCTTAAAAACACAGTGAAAATTTTTCAGCCTCTCCAAAGAGCAGCCACGGTCAATGAGGTAAAGTGAGAAATATCCCTCAAGGTGCTTTTTCAGCTGATACACAAATAAAACAAAATGAAATTGTCAACAGCAATCCTCAGAAAATGAGAATATTTATTATGCATTTTTTAAAAATAAGCAACCAATCATCATTAAATGTGTTGGTGTTCATTACAATTAAATTCGTCTTAGTTAATTCATTAAATATTAATATGGAATTCAAATTCAATTCCATAGAAATTATAATCTGGCAATTAATTAACATATTAAAATTGAGAAACATTACCTGTCCCTTCCAGGCAAAAATCTTTTTAATGAAAAATCTTTCAGGGAAGGAATAAAGGGTTTTGTTTGGGTTTTTTTCAGTGATGGGAGGAGAAAACAATTGTACAAATTGTCAGGATGTTTCCTTTCTTTCTATGCTTGGAAACTATTTTCAGATATTTTTGCATGAAATGTCTTTAGACCAAGATGAGAATTGTTTTTAAAAATGTAACTGAAAAACACGTGGTAGTCATCTGGTGTTTTTGGAAGAAAACAATTTATAATTTAATAATTTATATTCAAAGTTTTATTCTAAAAAAACCATGGAAATGGTAAACTTTTCAGAAGTCTTTTCACCATCTTCATTATTTTAAAAGATAAAAATGGCTGTCACCAAGAGTATAACATGACTGTGTTATAATCATACCTTTTACTAACTTCTATTTTCCTCTTCAATTTGATAATCATAGTATTTCCTCAATTTCTTAGAAAATTTTATGGCAGTCTGATAGTCCTCATGCACCAAAACACATCTGTGCATGAATTAATAGAAAAAAAAAATTTAGAAACAGTGGACTTCAGGAATCCAGTATTATGCTCTTTGAATGAAGCCTTGAGTGTGTGAAGCCTTGCCTGGTGTGTCATGACACACAGAGCACTCTACGAGTGTGGGGGTACCTGGTGCTTCTTACCTTCTGTCACAGGTACATGGAAGAGCTTCTTCTATTAATTGCCTGACTGTCGGCATGACCTACTGACAGTGTTTGCTGCTTTTTGGGAGGAAGAGTTATGCCACTGACTTAAAAGCTTTAGAGGTAAAAATCCACATAAATCACTGGCAAGTTTGGGAAAGATTCCCATGCTCTGCCAGTGAGGAGCTGCACAAGGACATGGGAGGGAGCACGGCCAGGACAGCTGACCCAAACTGACCAAAGGGATATTCCAGACCAGCGAACAAAATGCCCAGCACATAAAATGGAGGGAGTTGACTGGGAGGGGCNATTCTTATTATTATATTAATACCTGTTCTTTTCTCAACCTGGGTTCTATCTTTTTTCTGATTCTCCCAGCCATCCCACCAGAGGGGAGCATGTGAGTGAGCAGCTGCATGGTACTTAGGGGCTGAGGGTTATCTCTGATATTTTTAGAGGGTGGTCATTTCTGGTTGCAAATCAAAGCAGTAAATTTTGATGAACCTAATCAAGTGCTATTCTTTACGTTATAGGAAAATGTCATAGCAAAAACATCTTTGAAATCATAGTGGATAATGCTGAATATGCATACATGTTTATCTTATATGTGAAAACATAGCTATACGTTGCATGTTGATATATAATGAGGAAAATAGGCTACTGAATTTTTGTTTTTCCTTTGGGAAAATTATGAGGAAGAAAAAAGGAGCAAGACACTTGTCACTTCATTCCAACTAATTTGAAACTCAGTAACATTTTTCCATTTTTATCAACCGTGGGAGTATGTCCTAAAGGTGTTATCTGCAAGATACAGTAATTTGCCTATTCTGTATGGTCTAGTTCAGTTCTACTCCACACTTTTTCTCCTACTTTAATCTCCAAAACTTTGGTGTAATTTGAGCGCCCAGTTTAGATGGATGGCATTCATTGAAAGATGATCATAGTATCTAGCGAGTGCCTGATTACCCATTGGACATCAATATTTTTCTTTAAAAAGTATTGACATGCCATTAATTGTGATTGTAATTCTTGTGTCATGCCCTTACAAGTAATATATTTGGATTCCAAGTGCAAAATAACTTTTTAAATTGTTTGTGTGGAAAATATTGAGCACTCTAGAGAAAGTTAGAACTAGATTGCCCCTCTGTAAATCTGGTGTTAAGTGCTTTATATAAAATGGAGGTGTTCAAGCAATATCCCTAGATTTGGAGTCTGATCTGTCTTATTAGTGCAAGTAGGTAAGACAATGGAAAGTCAAACACCAAATTTGTATCCACATTTGATGTTTTCAACATTTGTACTTACTGAAACCACTAATCAGAGTTGATTGTCCTTAACATAAAAATGCTCAGCTAATATCCATTCAGGGCTCAGCCTTGAATGGATGGCTCAGACTGGTATTAAAGTACAAAAGAGGGTTCACAAAGAGCCACATTTCCTCTCCTGCAGTTGTACTGTGTATTTTCATTTCCATCAAACTTCTTACAATTGAGACAGAAAATCTAGTTATGCTATCAGCGTTAGCCTGACCTCCACTAAGTAATCCATGTGGTTTCCATATGGTGGCAAGCTTACCCTGCAGAAAGCAAATGGGTGCAGTGGCAGTACACACACTGTGCTTCAAAGAGTCACCCTCGAACAAGGTCCCTGCCAGTTGTCACTGGGATGATCCGCTGCCGCTGCCAACCGAAGATCCTGATTCAAAGTACCCTTGCAGCCACAGTCCCAAGACTAAGAAATGCCGCATGCTTCTTAGATGCTTAGATGGCTTCTGACTGATAAATAAAGCTGTCTTTTAGAAAAACAAATTATTCTTAGCCTTAGGATTAGGTTTATAATAAAAGCAGCATGTGTTAAAGGCACAGACCTTACAGGAGAGGAAAAAAAGGCAAGAGTTTGAACAAGGGATGTGGTTTTAGAGGCTTGCATTGAGGAGGTATAGACCAATTAAAACTTAATAAAATTGTGTGCATAACAATAAGAGATAATTGCGCAAACGGTTTTTGCTTCAGAACTGTATGCACACTGCTTACTGTATTTCACCTCAGCTTGTTTAGAAGAGAGATACAAGTGACAGATGATGAGTTGGCATGCACACCATATGCTGAGATATGATGGAGCAAGAGCCAGGGAACACTGCCCAAGCATGTAGTCCCTTTTTTTTCACTACAAGCAGCCCGTTATATGCAGAATCTGTCTAAATTCCCCTGTACAGAAAAGGAAAACTTTGAAATGACACAGATAGAAAACTTATTTGCATTTAATTTGTTATCTCTATTTGTCATGAAATTCTAATAAATAGAGATAACATTTCGTATTTCAAACTAATTATGCTAAAACACTCGCACACTTTTAGAAAATCAAGTTCACCTTTTGCCAATAGCAATCACAGATAGATTGCCTCCAACTTGTGACTAAATCTTGAGAAGTGTTTTGACAACGCCGAGTGTCTCTAATTGTCCTGTAAAGAGAACATGGGGACAGTGCCAACAATCCCTTGTTTTCCACTTCACTAGTATCTTGTGTCACACTCATTCATTATCTACACAGTAGCTGTAACAATAGCAGCCTTTCTAGGCAATTGCATCATTGCAGGTCTACACGGAAACTGAAAGTTGTCACTTTATTAGAAGAATCTTCATAGGTCTTGGCTCAAAGTAAGATTTGCTATTTTGATGAACTTATTCTCTATTTCCATAAAAAAGACATGACCTAACTAGAGCAGTCCTCCAAACATGCAAAAAATCTGTGAAGTACTACACAGCATTTAGGGCTTTCTTTTTTTTTTT
>VZRQ01002543.1:461574-491574 GCA_013397975.1 Machaerirhynchus nigripectus
TTAAGTGTTGGTAATCATTGAGGTTAGTGATTTGTTTAGTTACATAAATATCTGTATGGGCGAGCAGGCTGTATCATCACCTGTTCAACTGTTTCAGCTGTACTTACACCACTCACATCCTGTCCACATGGTTTTGCTTGAGACTGATTAAAAAATGTCATCTGACATAAAACATTCCTATCTAACAAGGAAAGCAAAACCATTGTTTTAGTTCTGTGGAAATATTAATGATATTATAGTAATAACTAAAGAAGCAGAGGCTGTACATGTTTTATGAACTTTTTTTGCTATGTGCAATTTTAAGTCGTATTTACATGTTATCCTTTAACAGCAGTTTGACAAAATCATAGAGCCTTTGTTTAATGGAAAGGAAAATGCAAACAAATACTCCATCTACTACATAAATACACAAAATCAACTGCTTGGGAGCATGTCAAAAATATATGAATGTATTGCACATGGTTATATGGTAATCATGCATTTAGGTCTGAATCTCTAAACACGTGCGTGCAGCTGCATGTGTCCAAATTTACATAGTATGTCTAAACCAGGCAACAAAGAATTAAAGAGAACAGAAAATGTGCAAAAAAATTGTTTTTCCACATCAAGCCATGATACATACTGAATTTAGAACGTCTGTTTAAAGAAAGAATAAAATTGGGATATTATACTCCATTTTCTGTAAATGCCTTAGCTAGATGGATTCAAAGAATAATAAATGTTTTCAGCTGATATAAATCACTCTAAAAATTATTTTATTTTATGAGTACAGTTTTGAAAAGATAAGGCAACATGGCTTAACAAACACAGGAACTGTAAAGTGGCTGTTCCATTAAAAAAATTCTTGTCTTCTAGAATTTTTAGATTATCTGTAAAAAGCCCAAAAAGACAAAATCTAAACATATTTTTGATGTGAAAGTAAATGTTATCTTCAATAGTTTCATTGCATTTTTTTCTTTCATAGATACAATTCTTCTTCAGGAAAAAAAGGCCTGGTTTCTTAGCTGTAAATTGCTCTTTTATAAATGGAAATCCCCTTGGTGTAGGCGTTGGATGCAGACAAATCATAAGGAAGGTGAGATTGTCAGAGATGCCTGAACAATTATGAATATTGTTAGATATCTTATGTTTTGCAAACCTGTCATTATTTGATCCATGCTCTATCTGAAACAGACAGGTTTTGATGTTAACACCACCAAAAAACCCCAGGCTATTCTCCCTTTCCCTAGGACTTCCTCACGGGAACCTGAACAAGGATGACCTACAGAGACCATGTTTTCATTTTTCCGGTAACTATGAAGCTTCCTGTTGTGGTAGCAATTTGAAAGTGTGGCTCTAGTTGGGCACTACATCTTTTTTCCAGTTAAAGGAGGGGTTCAACTTTACATCACTTGCAAGAAGAGAAAGGAAGTGAGTAGCTGCTTTAAGAAATGGCATGATGTCTGCACCTGGGAAGATGCAGCATAGTGTATTGAGTCTGTTGGAGACAATTTACATAGACAGAAAAAATATTTGGGTTTAAACATGTTTTAAACATGTTGTGATTTTCTGTTTCAAGAAGACTTGCATAGGTAGATTGTTACTGTCATGGAAATCTGATATAAACAAGCCTACTAATAGAACTCTTTTATAAAGAGTTCTCTAAATATTAACAGATATGGAATGTGTGATAGTGGGGTGTTATTTAAAACTTTGCTGGCGCTAATGAGGAGTGACAGTGAAATCCCCTCTACTTGTATGTCATGGGATCATCTTAAACCCATTCTAAGGAAACCTGAACAACACCAGTCTTGTTCATCATTTTGTTCTATGGAAATATATGCCTATAATTTTTAATATTTTTTTCTGTAAAATGACACACATAAATGGCATTAAGATGTTGTTTACAAGGTATGTTTTTTCTACAATCTTTCCTCTAAAAGAAGAGATTCCCTATACCTCTAATGTATAAGCATCTAAGAGGCTTAAAATATATATCTAATACAATCCAGTAGGTCTAAAATGAATATCCATTGTCATGAGTTTAAATCTAATAATTTTGGATTTACTGCAATAGCCTGCTTTATTTACTGCATTAGCAATAGTACAGCCCTACCATGATGCTGCTGTAATTTTAATTATGTGGAGATGTTTGAATTATTTTGTAGTAGTGTTCCAATTAATTTGCCTTTTTGCTTTCTCAAATAATCAAAAATGCTGACAAATTCAGAAATATGCTTGCACAAAAATCTATTTTCCTCAGATGTATATTCCTTCAACTCTTAAATGCATTTTTTAGAGAAGTTCCTAGAAAAAAGTTGAATTTGTGATGCAGCTTAATGCTTAATTTTATTTCTGTTAAAAAATGTCTTTGCTTCAGAGTGCAATTTCTTCCAAATAAGGTGTTAGTGGGGAGAAATTTTATCTTCTTTGAAATGCAGCATGAGAATCTGGATTTGAAAGCAACAGAGTTTAAAATAATAATTTCATTTAACAAATTTTCTATGATGTTTTTTGGAAGTAGTTTAGGGTTGGGATTCTGTTTCTTCTGAGTGAAGGAAACCTGGATGAATAGGTGGCCTAAAACCCTGATCCCATGCCCCCTCACACTCAGGTGGGATACTCTCTTAATATAAGTTCTAATGTGCGCATGTAGAATTTAAGCAGCCTTATCTTATACTTCTGCACTTATTTGATTTTGAGACTAAAATTTCAACTTAACAAGTAGAAAGCATCAGAAAAGCCTATTGCTAGAGAAATTTAAAATTAGCATCTTTGAGTGTATTTAATATCTGTTTCATAAGACAAGTATGATAGAATTATTCACTAGAATGGTTCTCAGGTTTCATTTTTATTGATCAAATTTTTTTATGATGTTCTGGTTTAATGCTTGTAAATAGTGCGACAATCTCAGGCTCATGCTGGTAAAACTAGATCTCTCTGGAAAACACCACTCATTCTAAACTTGCTTAAATATTCAGCTCTTTCCTTTATTTAAAGCCCCTTTAAAATCCTGGCGTTTTTGTGTCTGTGATTTACCACTGTTTTAAATATGCTGTGGATACACTGCAAGCTGAAGACACGACTATCTTCAGTCTGTTCTTCCCAGTGCAGGAGTTTTTCCCGTTTTGATCAGTGGTCCCTGGCAACAGGGAGCAGATAATGCCGCGGTCCCAAGCACAATGCTGTGTTGTTTGCCCAGCTCCTGTCTCCTTCTCCCCTTTTCCTGGATGCTGGTGTGGTGGGTATGGTTAACAGGCCCCACCAGCTGGCGTATCGGTGCAGACGTAATTGCACATGAATGGTGTGGGGAGAGAGGAGCGAGGGAAGAAATAAAACAGATAACAAGCAAAGGGAAAAAGTAGCACTGTAAACAAGCAGCATATTTTTTCCCCTCCACAGAGAAAGCTTTTGTGACTGGAGGCAGTATCTATGTGCAGCCTGACTTCTAATCCATATCGCAAACAGCTTCCAGATGCCTGAGTCCCCACCACTATTCTGGCATCCCTACCCTTCACAGATGCCTCTCTATGAGGGGGGTCTATAAGTAAAATTGGGTGTATTTTACTAATCATTCATTTGCAATCTTCCTGAAGGGGAACTTTTATTAATAAACTCTTTTCATCTGTCTCGTTGATTAGGAAGAAGATAATCGCTTAGTCATGTGAAAAGGGGGAAAAAAAAAGATTGCTGGGGGGTCGCCTTTTCTAACATGTGCTTGAGTGGAAGGAAACAAATAAAAACCACAGAACAATGAGGGTACTAAATGGTTCCAGTTGAGCTTGAGTGGTGGAGGGGAGTTTGAATAGAAACCGTGGCGGCTGGGCTGGCCTCCCAAGGCAAGCAGAACTAATTCCCCTGATCCCAGCTACCCTGCAGGCAGCAGGCACGTCAGCTGGACCTGGCCAGCACAGCCGGCAGGTGCGCCCGCGAGGGGAGGATGGGCAGGGGCAGGGCCCGTCACCCACCCCTCAGGGAAGGGGCGGCTCAGTGCAGGATGCACAGCTTTCTCTACAGGTTGTAAAGTCAGTCAGAAGCAATTCAAGAGTTTGCTCTCCGCTGTGCTTCATTCTCGATATATCTTCCCTTGTTACTCGGCTCAGGTTACTACGCTGGGGCTTACTGCTGTGCTAAATCCTGGATTTTTCTGTCTAAGGGAAATGTATGTTGTCTGGTGACCACCAGCAGTTAATTACAACAGATAGGCTGGAGAGATATTCTCACATTAAGGCAAGTTTTTCTTCCAAACTATGCTATGCTTCTATTTAAACCCTGTCTTGGGTTTGGCCCATATTCAAAAGCTGATTTTTAAGAATGTAATACTCTAATTTTAATAAATCAGTGAATTCATAACATCAGTTGGCATCAACAGATATCATCCCAGAGACTGGTGATGATGGACTGTATTATTGACATAGATTATAGTCATAAAAATATGTTTAATTAATTCAGTCACACCTATTCTGTCTCACCGAAAGATTTGAATAACATTTCTTTCTGCTTTCCATTCTTATTTTTCACTAATCAGGCTGAAACTTAATTTGAATGGTTAAGAAAATGTAGCTCTTTATTAATGTGTTTTTATTTCCATACTTTCCATATTTTGCAGTGCTAAGACCTCCAGCACAATTTTATGGAATTCTTTGGGCTCTGAGACCACAGCAGTATAATTTAAATTTTCACAATGATTTCTATACTCCAAAATGTAAAGGTTAATGCAAAATTTTCACTTTGTTACATAGGTTTTCTATTCTCCATCATCATAGTAGTTATTAATCCTATCTTTATTTCTAGGAACAAACCAGAAAGAAGGGAAACTTCACTAATTATTTTAATACTGTTTTGAGGAAGATATTAGTTGATCTATTAACTTCAACATATCTAATCAGAAACTTCAACGTTTCTGATGTTTCACTGTTCTGGAAGTTTCATGTGTTGCTTCTACAAGGAAATAATAAATGCTTAAGGCATATCTAGTATTTTCTGCATTTCAAAATTGTCTGGGGTCAAGCATTTCTGGAAGAGAGAGAGAAACCTGCTCATTCATTGGAGATGGGGCTTTGGACCCTTGCATAAAATTCAGGTTTCTTATCTGACTTCTGCAAAGCCTGACTTGAAGCCAGGTTTTCCAGGTGAAACCCAAGGGCTCTTTCTGCTGGTCTGTTGATTGCTCTGTGTTGATAAAGGTGTATTTGCACCAGAATTTCCATTCAAAATTTGTGAATCTGTTTTGAATCAAGAGGTGTAAAAATGGATTTGTTACTGAAAAGACCTGAATATGATGGATCAATTTAATCAATAAATACATAGCTATATCTAATAATGTATGCATGAAATATCAGGAAAAATATTATTTTTCCCATCAATGAAATGGAAGTTTTTTATAAAATTGTGCTGGCAATAAAACAAATGATCAATGGGTTTTTTTTTAAGCAAGAATTTAATAATGCTTGACTGTTTTCTCAAATCTTTTACTTTAGAAATCTGTAAATTTGAAAGAACTTTAACTTGCAAATTTTATGAAGAGTGACTGTCTCTTAGTCATAGCCAAAGAGGAAACTGGAGAAAATAGAATGTAAGCCTGAATTACAATTAGAAGGAAACCTGTTATTTTCTCTGTTATTATGAATGATAACATTTCTCTGTTATTATGAATGATATGAAATATCTTCTGTTATTTTTCTATGAGGAAGGTATTTGTAGATGCAGAAGACTGCAAAAATAACCTCCAGCTTACATGGTTGCCTGAATTGCTGTGCTGCAAGGAGGCTGAACAAAGGTGGATGTATCCTGAGCTGAACATGGATCCTGTCTCCCCTCTCACTGCTGGGAGGTATGGAAAACTGTCCCCAAAAGGTGCCCAATGGCAGTGAGCTACATAACATCCAACAGCTTGTGCTGCTTTTGGACCATCCACTACACAGTGGTTTTTTGTGACAGCTGTTTTTCAAGGACTACTCAGAAGAAATCAGCTGATCCTAAGGTATGAGTTAGAAAGGGGGCACTCTGGGATCCAGGGTGATGTGTGAAGAGTGCTTCTTAATGCACTAAGGAAAAACTATCATTTTAGCTCCTGATGGTCATAACTTGAGTAAGGGTATTTGTCGTTATTGTTTTCTTTCTAATTCAGTTCAGGTTATTGTTTCAGTCCATTGTGAATTACACATCTCTTTGTGAGTGCTAATGTTTGGGTGTTCCAGCATTCCTGTATTCTCCAGCTTTAATCCACAGCTATCTGCAGTAAGAGTAGAGGAGTGGAGCATAAAAGACAAAATGAGGATTTAGTGCAATAATGATNATGAGAACCAACCCACTACATTGGCTTAGTTGTTTTCTGTCTGCTGTTCAGCCCTGTTCCCTCAGCATCAGTACTTGTCCCCAGCAAAAGGTCCAGCTCCTACTTACACAGGGGTCAAAGGCCTGGTGGCCTGTTCAAAGGAGACTGGTGTGCTGGTTTGGCAACCTGTAACTTTTACTGATCAGAAGTTTGGCAACTTCTAGTGAATCGGGGCTCGAATGTGTGTAATGTGGGCACACAGAGTAACGTTAGTAATGGTATTGATTCGAGCTATGGCATGGAGGATAACACAGGGTCAAGCTGCAGGGTGTAAAGGTCTGCTAATTGCCTAACTTTATATGTGCTTTATGTAATGTTTGATTTTCAGTGTAGGCAGGGCATGGTGTATGGACAAGTTTCTGTTTCTTTGGCACCTCTGCCTTCCCTGTGGATATCAGTGAATGGTGTAGTTCATAAAAAACTTGTGCATAAAAGAGGTTTGCTCTGTAAATTTACCAGATTGTGACAAATTCTCTTTGGCTGCAGAAAATCTCCCAGGAAAGAACGTGTCTGGAGATCAAAACATAAAGCATGTAAAAACCATGATGCATATTGTGCCAAAAAAGAGAAAAACGGAAAAATTTCATGGCTGATAAAGCTTTAGTCTAATGATGGGAAAGACATTATCCCCAAAATACAGGTGCCATTTCCCTGTCAGTACACAAGCAGTGATTTTTATTGTCTTAAATTTAACAGCATGTGTGTTCCCATGTGTGGGAAAAGGGTCCTGGTTAATTTTTATATGCAATAGGAGGACCTTTGGGTATATCTTACCTTAATGCTTTTTTCTTTGTTTGAGAAAAAGAGCTCTCAGTCAGAAAAGCAAGAGATTAACTTAGACTGCAGCATGGATGCTGGCCTGTTAAGTGCATTGCTGATAATAGGTGTACTAGATCATGAGTAATAATAAATTGTTCCTTTGCTTCTAAAGTGTCCTCCTTTTGAGTCTTTCTGAGAAAAAAAAAAAAAGAGATACTTTAAAAAGCAGTATGAGATTTCAAGACAATATAAAGTTTTGAATGTATACTGAATATCTAAAAAGAAAATCAGCCTGTTACACTAAATGATGTTTTGTTAGGCTCTGATTTCTGCTGCAAAATGCAAAAGCTACTGCCTTTGGTAAAATAGCTGGTTTTGGAGCTGAACTAAATAACATATATGCCAGTTTACAGTAAAGAAGTTCTTCCTCATATGCAGGTGGAACTTCCTGTGCATCTGTTTATGCCCATTATGTCTTGTCCTATTGCTTGGCACCTCTGAGAAGAGCCTGGATCCATCCTCTTCATGCCCTCCCTTCAGATACTGATAGATGTTGATGGGGTCCCCTCTCAGTCACCTCTTCTCCAGGCTGAACAGGCCCAGCTCCCTCAGCCTGTCCTTGTAAGAGAGGTGCTCCTGTCCCTTGATCATCTTTGTTGCCGTGCCGTGACCCATTGCAGGAGCTCCACGTCTCTCTTGTCCTGAGGACCCGAGAACTGGACACAGCTCTCCAGATGAGGCCTCACCAGGGCTGAGTTGAGTGGCAGGATCACTTTCCTCAACCTGCTGGCCAGTCTATTCTTAAGGTAACCCAGGATGCCATTGGCCTTCTTGGCCACAAGGGCATTGCTGGCTCATGGACAGCTTGCTGTCCACCGGGACACCCAGGTCCTTCTCCCCAGAGCTGCTTTCCTTTGTGTTCAGCCAGTGTGGAGAGGACTTGCTCAATCCCATGCCTCTCTTCCACCACACATTGTTGTGATGTTTGACTGATTCCAGATCTCTCCTTGGATAAACCCACTCCTGTTACTTCATGGAGTTTGATTATTATATTTAAAATTCACCTCCTTGACAACATTAAACTTTGTGGCAAACCAGAACACGACTTTAAAACACAGGGGTTTGTTTTGTTTGGTGGTTTTTTTTCAGACAAACCTGCAGTTACAGTCCTTCTTTTGTTTTATTTACCCAGTCTTGCTGTTATCACAGTGTGCTGCTCCTGCAAGTTGGTGCTAAATTTTTATTCTATTTTAAGATCAGCAATACACAGACCTTAACCAACTCTCACAACACACTCATGAAGTCAATGGTTAACTGAAATCATCCTTTGTAAGTAAATCAGGTTTTTAAACGTGAAGATTAAGGAATCTTTGCCAGGCCAGCTGTGATTCTCCAGTTGGACAGTAGCTCAGACCTGTTGACACCCAAGCTTCTACTTATGCCATCAGACTATGCTGCCTTCAGACTGAAGAAGATGTTTCCCAATTAGATGTAAATTATACGGTTTTATATATTATGTTTAATTAAAGAATGAGCAAATAGTTGTGACAACTGGCAAGATGGTTATTTTGTACCATCTCAGGCTCAGCTACAGCTACAAAAGGGGCATGCAATCAGCAGTTGTCTTTAAAAAGAACAGTTAGAATAAAATGATTAGTTTAATCAATTTAGACCTATTTTCTTAAACAAATGGAACTCCTAGAATTGCTTGCTCTGTTCAGACAGAAAGAAGACTTTGTATGACAGAAAAGGAGAGGTTTCAAGTACCATCCCTTTGTCTTGCAAAGAGAAAATTATTTCATGTAATTAACCTTTCCTTTACATTTACCAAGGAAGTGTGGTTACCTGTGTTTAGGGACACTAATTTACTGATGCAAGTGACATCGCATAAAAAGGAATATTATTTTTGAGCTTTAAAAAAGGTCTACATAGAAAGTATGCAAGACTTACTTCCCTTCCTGATTTACTTGTAGTTCATTAGGAACTTAAGGAACTATTTAGAACGTATGCTGGGATAGGAGGTTGGGAGGTCAGTTTAGCAGAAGCCACACAAAACTACTTACTGTCTTGATAAGAATAGGTTTTTTTCTGCATGCTTGTCATACAGCCATTTTTCACAGTGAATAAACAGTTGAACAGCATGTGAGTGACTCAGGGACTTGAAACGTGTTTCTGGAATTTGTTGAATCACACACTATAATCACTTAATCTGCTCCAGGTCAGTTAGGATTTTCTAGTGCATAAATACACAGGCAGAAAACTCATTCCAAGCCAAGCTTAAAGCAAAGTATAAGTGTGGCAGGTCCTATTAATTTCCTGTGAAAGCTATCCTTTATTTTTAAAATTCTATTTGTGTATTTTTTAGGTTTTTAAAGGAAAGATGTAATACCAGACTGCTAAGGTCTTCCATAAAGCCCAGTGAAGTTGGTAAGAATCTTTCCACTCAAGCACGCAACATTTGGACTGGGTCATGTTAACAGTAAACTTCTACACACTTTCTCACGTGAAGTTAGTTTCTCTCATTACATGTGAGATACTACTTTGTTGTATTTTAAAGCTTGCAGGTGTTAATGCATTTTGAATCAGATTCTTATGCACGCAAAATACCTCACAGTTCCACTCGAATCAAATAAGTTGTTTGATACATTAGCAATCTATTAATTTCAAGTTCTTTGAAATTTTTTATAGAGTACCACTGTAGTGGTTCTGTTAACCAGCCATATGCATATCCTTATCAGTGTGCTTTACATTACAGTGATAGATACTGATTAAGATGTACTTAATGGATTATCAGATATTATCTCCTGTGCAATTTGTAAAGAATTAAGTTCATAATTTTCTGTTCTGAGATCACAGAAAATTTGATTTTCTTTAATAAGGTATGATTTATAACTGGAGTAGACAAATGATTAGTTTTCTCTAGTGTCTGAGGATTACATTTCTGAATGCCCTTTGGACGTATAGATCTAAAAGAATACAGATAAGAAAGAAATCAGATGTTTATAGAAATTGTGGCATTCAGAATCAATAGAAACTTAATAATTCTAAGTACCTCTTATGCTAAACCATAAAAGCTTTAGAGATAGCATTACCCAGCACAGTGGTAATGTCTTGCCGAAGAAAGTGGAATGCAGCCCTGGCAGTCTATGGCGTCAATATTTCAAAGCTCAGTTGAATGTTTAAGTAGGTTGCATAATGTATTAAAGTGTCATAATATATTAAATGTATTAACAGTCATATATGTTCATTTAATATATAAAAAAATAAATTAAATTTCATTCATTGGCTTCTATTTTTGATACATTTTTTCTTTTTAGCTCTGACCTCAGAGTTAGCTCTGAACTCTTGTCTAAATTCAGTTTGCCCTACATTTTAGTGATGAGTAATCATATTGCACATATGGCGCAACAAGCTGAAGAAGAACCTAGACCTCAGGATAAGGTATAGTGGTTATTGATAAGCCAATCCCAAACTTTTTCTGCTTCTTTTGGCACTTTTCCTTATATTCCCCTGTTGAATGAAAGGTTTTTTGTACCTGAGAGACAGATACTGTCTATATTTTAGGCCATAAATTAAGACCTATAAATACAATAAGTATAACTTTAATAAATATATTTTATTCAATAAATACCATTCATTTTATACCGAGCCCTATATGGTCCCTTATGAAGCATATTCTTATTAATAATTCTTTAATGTAACAAAGTCAAAACAAATGTAACAAATCAAACATTATTAAAATGCCGGAACCAGCCAAAACATGGATTTTGGTTACAACAGACCACTTGTCTCCCATTTGCACTCATGACTCAAGGTAAAGTGCCGAAAGAAAGCAGCAACATTGCTTTTAAAGAATGAGCTGCACATGCTAGAAGTGGAGTTGGGGCAGCTATTTTGAACTGATATTTTGAACGCAGTGATGCGAACTATTGCATTGTCTATGTCTGCCAGAAATGACAAATTAATGAATCTGTTCAACTGATTCTTTAACAGTGAATAAATTTTACAGTTTTCTTATTATGATGGAAAAAAATTGCTTTGTCCAGATCTATATATTCATCATTATTTTGTTAGTTCATGTTTGCATTACAGCTTAACACTGAAAAAAATTGTCTTTGGAAATTGTGATTGCTCCAAACAATTGATTCAGTTCTAAACATTTCAAACAGTATACAAAACGACAGCTGCATTGGGGTAAATACATCAAATATACAGAAATATATAAAACTTAATCAGATCATTTATAGTGAAGCTGTTAAGCTGCAAATTGCACTGAAGAACATGTTAAAAATAAAGGAGTCACCTTAACAGTCTGCCCATACTGTTCCTTTACATTAGTCTGAAACTAATTCTGCATCAGCGTGAAATGAATTGGATTTGGTTCATAACCAGGTCTTGAATATTATTTAGTTCTTACCAGAGCTACACACAGAGTTGTGGAAGTGTCAGTCATAAGTCATGTTTGTTAATGGACTTTCTAGGACAAGAGATATTCTTGTTATACGGCCACAAGAAAAACTGAGGTTTACTCAGCTTGGTGAGTGAAACATGTATTGTATTTCTAGCAAATACTCCTGAAAGCAAGGAAAAAAATTGCGAATTTATATGAACCTCTCCCCCAAATTATAGTTTTTTCTTTATGACCCAACAGGGCTCTTTAACCTTGATGCAGAGGCCCTCGAGGATCTCAAGTGCTGCACCAAAGGTTTCATTCATTCATCTCTGAGGTAGAAAGCATAGCTAGCTTCCCTTTTTTAGATATTCCTATCTGAGACTGTACAGTCTCATTATCAGTGAATTGCTATAAAAGGAAATGTTTTGTGACCCCCAGAACAGTAATAGGGATGATAAAACCCTGAGAATCTCTCTCCCTAATTATTTTTTTGTCTATTTTGGATCTGAAGTTAAAGCATCTGGAAGAACAAGCACTTTTGAGACTGATATTAAGAGTTAGGTTTTCCCATGCTCTCTCATTCTTGGTTGATTAGCAGATTAGTGTGCATGAGCAGGGAAAATATCCAGGCCTTGGAGATTTTTCTTGTGGATAAATTATTTCAATCAGAACACTTTCTCTCTGGAGGATAGACTACAGAACAAAACAAAACAAACAAACAAACAAAAACCCCAACCCTTGAGAATTACCTCAGTTCTTGGGACATAATCCTTTACCAAGCATGTTTGCAAAATAAAGTGAAACATTTTGAAAGAATTTGACTGAATGCATTTCAAGATCCCACTCCTTATCTTGAGCAAGGCCATGACAGAGCTATTTAAGAAACAGCTCTTCTCATTAACTTATCATCTAGGACCATACAGCTTAGATCAAAAAAGACAAAAAAAAAATCCAGGAGTGCAGTATAAATACCACATCTAGTTTCAGGAAAGCAACCAATACACAAAGAGATTAAATTCCTCAGGCAAGAGTTGACAAGCTTCCACTGGCAGATCTCAGCTCCCAAAACCTGCAAGTCTTAACCTGGGTACTGGAGGAGATGGATTTTAATCTTGCAGAGTCCCAGCTGTTTCTGTAGAACTAAATGCTTGAACAGACTTCAGCAGTTTATATGCTGGAAGTCTACAAGCTTGTAGACCCCAAAACCTCAACAGTCTACATGCTTGAAGAGGACACAGTTTAAACACAGCTTCAGATCTTCTGGTGTTGTGACATGCTCACAACAGCGAAATAGCTGGAAAGTCCAGATTATAACAACACAGTTTTAACTACATTGTTTTCTAGATTTGATTCATAGTTGCAGATTCACAAATCAATTTAAATTGTCTTGGTTGTGGTTAAGAATTTTTTCAGTTGAGGGGTCATCCCTGATTAATTAAGAACAAAACGCAAAGCAAGTTAAAGTTTAGATACCTTTACTATACGATTAAAAAAACCAACCCTGAAAACTGATCTAAAACCAGTTTTCTCTTTTGAATCACAGATATAGATAGTTCAGGTGGCTTCTAGCTACAGCTGGTAGATGTTATTGCCTTTGCAGCCAAATGCCTCCCCATTTGGACCCTAAAACTGATACAGATAGGTAAAGGACAAACACCATTAATGTCACTGCAATTTCGTCATTAACTTTGCAGATCTAATATCTACATCAAACTCTGGCTTGTGGATCACTGACTGAAGGCAGAACAGTGAGGATCCCTGAGTAGTTGTTTGTGACTCCCCTGCCTATGGCTGACCTAGTCAATTTGGCTACATTTTGAAATATCACCAAATTTGTCACAGGAGCATTGTCAGAAGACTGTCTGACTTTTGGGTCCACAGAAAATCACATTTCACTGAACATTAAAGATGCATTACAGGTTATAGTCACTTTGTGTGATTATTTTGGTATCAGTCATAGAGCTTCAACCATTTTCAGTGCTGTAAGTGAAATTGTAAAATAGCACAACTATATCTGGCAGCAGACAGTGGGGAACAAAACAAGACAAAAAATCCCAACAAAAGCTGCAAATAAAACCAGTGCACATTATGCAGAAATTGCCTTGGCATGCAGGTCATTGGTGATTTCATTTGTAAGTAATGTTTTGATTGTCACAGATTATATGTTGCTCTCATCCCCCTGACATTTGTTGTGCAGCGGGATTGATTTTTGTGCTCCAGTATGAAAAGGTCACTTTGATCAATGCAGTGTAATTGGCACTAAATTAGGATCATATCAGGTTATTTTGCTATTTAATGATGAAATATTAAAGAATAGCATGGGAAGATTGCAGGCACTAAAGTGCACTTTAAACCTGCTGTAATGATGTTTTATTTTGTGGGAAAAATGGAGAGAAAACAACTAAAGTGCAGAAAATGACTGTGATGTATTGGAAGAGTGGCCCGGAATTACATATTTTTACTCGAAATAGACTGAAAGCCCCAGACACGAAACACCAAACCCAGCAGTCAGTCCTGAATACGTTATACACAGAGAGCCCTTCTTTAGAAGTTTTAATGATGCTCATTATGTACTAGTTACACGTGTTAAGTCTTTACAATCTGCATACAATGACTGGGCAAAAGGAGATTGCTGAAAGTTATGCCTTTAGACCACGATTCAGGGCAACACTTGAGACCTGTTTGGCAATCACTAAACTCAAAAGTAAATAATTAGGACCATACTCAATGTATACCTGTGTGATATAGCTATCAGCATTTATGTGGTTCCCAAACCACCATGGTGCAAACACATCAGGATTATTCAAAGGACAAACTTAAGACATACTTGTTTTTAGAAAAGATGCTCTTGTAAGTACTTCTGCTACTCTTTCTATGTCCAAAAGTTGCTTGCTTCACCCCCTCCTTGTTTTAAGAAAACTTGGTATTACACTATCAGTATTTGTAGAACAGTCTCTGTAGTGTAAAGCCAAGGTTAACATCTTAACCTTTTAAGTTTGTACTCCAGCTAGATAATGTACTTAAGGAGAGCAGAGCTCCAATGAGATTTCCTGCAACATTGGCTGCCTTTAAAGAGTAATCTTTTGATTAAGATTTTCTAAAGAGTGGATGCAGAACGCGCCAATGTTCTCAATGGTTCTCAGTGTTAACAGTGAAAACTCTCCTAAGGTGGGTGATGAGAATTAGCTATCAACTGTCATGTTCGGGCACCAGGCTTGATAGAACTTAAATGGGAACCTGAATGCTCAGCTCCTATTTAAATAAATAAATAAATAAATAAATACCCCAAACAATAAATCACCAGTGAAAACCAAAAGCAAAGACAAAAACCTCAGCCAGTTTCAGTCAATTCTCACTGAAATCACTAGGATTCTTTTCAAGTAAATGCAGTAAACAGCGCCTTAGATAAATTGTCCATTAAAAAATATTAGATATAATGTTTAAGAACATTGACTAAACTTGAATCTATTTCTTCAAGTATTTTTTAAAAAAATAAGCACATGCTGATGGGTTCCACAAGCTCAGATGTTTCCTATTTAATGAGGATATATTCAGAAAATGAGTTTTGTCAATATTTTTTCAGACTTTCCATCTAAATAATGATAAGCATCATAAGCAGTGTTAATAGTGTATGTTATTTTCTCCACTGTAAATACATGCTCTCTCCAATTATTCTGAAATGTTGCTGAACAAGAGAAGTGGCATAAGATTATACTTTTAAATGCAGCTAATGTTGCAAGAAAATTGTTTGAAGCTTTGCTGCCATTAAGTATGTTATCTAGCTGTGGCATGAACTTTAAATTGCTAAGATATTAACCTTGTAAGTACCCTACAAATATCCTAAACCTATTAATAATATGAAACAGTAGAATTGAAATGATATAAACCATGTAAAGTAACCCTGAATGACTTATTTAAATTTATGTACCAGGCAATGTTTGACGTAATCAATCCTTAGGACTTCACGTAACTTTACACTGTTCTTTTTAAGTCTTTGAACTACTGGGCACAGTTTTGATTTAGTTTAAAATATGTCTTTTAAAGTCTATTAAGATCTATTAAGAGAAGACCCATGACAAAAGGCAAACAGAATTTATTGGACTTTAGAGACTTTATATATGTATGAGTGATCCACTCAGAAGGAATACAGTTTATCCATGATATCCAATATAGACTGTCACAGTCTGAAAAAAATGATCAAGAAACATGTCGAGGGGCTGCAGGACCTGAGTGTGGGAGAGTTGTGCAGGTGTAGGCAGACAGAACACGTTCCAGAATACCCTGAAGTGGCATATCCCACAGTCAAGGCCATGATACTCACTGCCACTGTGTCACAGTGTACTTGATCGTCCACTGCCCATGAACAATTTGCCTGCAGACAATGAAGCTTGAATACAAAGGAAAGAAATGAATCATCTTTCCAGAATGAGCTGTACCTTATCCTATTTTCAGTACTTTTCCCCTACTTCTTCAGCGGTTTTCACACATACACATAATAAAGGAAATTATTAAAAAGAAAAAGAATATCCCTCCACACCATACATCATTAGATTAAAAAGGGAGATTATTCAGGAGTTCCTGCTATGATCTTCCATCAGTGGAAAGAAAAAAGATTGATTTTGGATAGAACTCTGTGTGTAAAGATAGTGGAGTTTTAACTGATTTCTCAAAGTTCTGTTCATCCTTTAAAAGATGTTTCAATAACAATTTACCCTCTAGTATATTCAAAACTATTTAAAATTAGTTTCTTTTATTTAAAAAAAAATGTTTCACAACAAGGCAATTTTAAACAGTTTTCTAAAAGAAGTTACTGTAATTTAAGGACTGCAGTCCATAGGGCCTCCATGTGATTCAAATATAAAGAAAATGGGATCAGTGCAGTGATACCCCTTATACAGAAGTAACTGAAATCCAGAATTTGGGAAGAATGTGGCTTCAAGAGATGAATTTGTTTCTTGACTTTGCTCTGATAATTGAACTCATTTCCTCAGGAAGACCTGATGCTTTGTTTCTGCCTCAGAGCTAAAAAGTGACTATTTCTGATGTTGCTTGTAATCTAATCTCCCAGTTATTTTATCTCTTTTTCAAGAAATGTACATGAATGTCATGAAATAATTTTAGTAGTGGAATGAGAAGAGCAGTGGCTTATGATAAGCCTTTCTGATACAGTACTTTGAATACATATTTAAATTTTATAGAAATCAATACCTTAGATATAATTAAAATCATGGATGCATGAATTGAATTAATACTGTAAAACATACAAATGTTCAGTTGTCCAATTTTATTTCATCAAA
Source organism: Machaerirhynchus nigripectus (assembly GCA_013397975.1). Lineage (NCBI taxonomy): Eukaryota > Metazoa > Chordata > Aves > Passeriformes > Dicruridae > Machaerirhynchus > Machaerirhynchus nigripectus. The sequence goes on from VZRQ01002543.1 coordinate 478,340, forward strand.
CTGAAGTGAGTTAACATGCACATCATGTGAGATTCCTTAAATTATTTAATAAATAAAAATAATTTTAGATATAATTAAATAAATATACCTATTTAAATATCACCACATCTAAAACGTGCAATTGAAAATTTCAAGGTAGAAAGATGAAACTCCACCACAAGAGGGCAGCAGGATTAAAAAAGGGCATGTAGCAGGAGAAAAATGCAGATAGAATAGGCAGCTTTGTGGCTACATGACTTTTACCCATGTTGAACCCTCTGTCCTGCCTGCTGCTGATATCGAAAAGAAATTTTTTTACAAAGCTTAGGCTTACTGGCTCCTCTGCAGATGTATATGAAACATCTTTGGATGACATCTAACACCATTTAAAGTTCATGGTGTTAGTGATGACACACTTTATTTCAGCTCATTGTAAGGAGTACCTGCATCTCTCTGCACTTTGTAAATCAATATATGCATACATTTCTGTTGCACATTTGTAGAGGGCTTGTGACTTAGCAGGGATTATTTGCCTTTTAACCTGTCATCAGGTGCCTCAGAGTATGAAAATCCCTTCACAAAATAGAAAAACAAAAGGGAATAATTTCCGTTTTTTTTTTCCTGTACTACTCATCTGGGTGCTGAGAGCTGAGCTGGTTTCTTGCAGCTCCTGCTGTGCCCCAATTCAGGTGCTTGCAGTAGGCACAGGACACCTGCCCACCGAAGCACGCGTACCTGAGCAGACCGAAGCTCCCACGCGAGCCGGCAGGTCGCCGTAATTTACGTACGGGCCTTTGGTCCCATTTGCTTCATGCAGGCAGCGTGCCTGGGGCTGAGCGATGAGCTATGATGTCATTTCTCCCGAGCTGGGCAGCACTTACTGCACTGCCTTACACGGGTCAGTGGGTGAGGAGTACGGACAGGCAGCCGCATAGACATCCATCAAAGCAGCACGCTCATCCTCCATCTGCGGGGAATTCTGCTCTGCTCTCCCCTCCAGCCCGGTGCAGCACATGTGGGCAGAAGAACAGCTGCTAGGCCATGTCCAGAGTAGGAATATTAGATGCAAATCCAAACATAAGCCACAGATCTCGCTCCAGCTCAGTGGTCAACCCTAAAAGGGCTTCAGGCAGCAGCAGGGACCCCCCAGACAAACTGGTGAGCTGCAGAGGGTGTCTTAGAGGGTGCTCTCCTCATAGGTGGGCCCCATGCCGAACTGCGCAGTGAAGGAGCCACTGTGAGGAGCATGGGTAGGAGGTGGGCAATTGGGACACAGGGATCAGGGATGAGCATGTCTGATGATTGAGGAAGAAGCATAGGACCCACTAAAAGCACAGCTCTAAAGAAATTTAAGCTTCTGTGCTAGTAGGGTGTAGCATCAGCCAATGCATCACACCTCCACACACTCTTTTGTTCTTCTGACATTAATGAACAAACTCTCCCCCCTTTTTGATTTTTGGGATTTTTGATTCCTAAACAGATATGGTACCATTCCCTCTCTCTTCAGTGCATCTGCAGTGGGACTACAGTTTTGACAGTAGCTCAGGGCAGGGGAAGGTTGGACTGAAGGCATGGATATGTTTTTAACCAAGGGGCAAAATTAGATAACCATATGTCCTTTGCTTTACCTGCCCCAGGCCTCTGAAGGTGTTGGCACAGACACAGAATGAGTCAAGGACAGAAACAATTAACAACGGGACCAACAAACTCATTTATTGTTCTCATATCGTCATATCCACAATTTTTAGCACGTCTCACTGAACTTAATAATGCCAGAAACAGCTTTTTTACAAACTTAGGGCCAGACTCTCTTTTCCTTTTTAGTGATGTGAACATTTGTAAGTTTTGGGGTTAAGTTTTGGGGGTTTTTTCTGTATACTTTGGCAGTATTAAGAGTTGTTACCTCCTGGTTTTGGCACTTAGGGCTAACTCTCTATTGTAACTTCTGGGTTCAAGTAGGTGAGTCACTTTGTAAGACAGAGATTGAATTCCCAGGAAACGGATACTTGAAAAATATCACTTTCGCTTTTCATAAGGGATCTTATTACTACTCCCATAGATAAAATGAAAGGCTCTAACTCCATCTAATGTTCAAACTGCTGAGCACCCAGCATCTGTGTAATCTGGTTGCAAAATATGACAGCTTTGCTATGGTACAAATATTATACTCTTACTGTCGTGGTTACACAACATAAAAACCATCTGAACACACACAAAATGATACAACATAATATAATGCAGCACACATCCTTAATTGTAATTGCAATGTCCACTTGTCTTTTTTTTAGTGTTATTCCTAATGTTTTAAAGCTTTCATAAATCAGCTCATTTCAGTATCTATAAGGACAAAAGACAGAAGTTTTTTTAAGATCACAGTGAAGTCAGCAGAGTGATGAAAAATAAGATTAGTACTTCTGTCACAACTAACATTTCCAGCTCATTCTTAAGATTTCATCTGCTTTTCAAACAAATTTGTATTTACCAAAAGCTTTGCCAACACTGCCTTTGTGACATACCATAATTAATTTGAATGTTTGTGCTCTTTACATCAGCATGTCTCAACTGAACACTGTAAAAAGAGAAGCTGTACATGTGTTTATGGGGAGAGCCCAGACCTGTAAATGGACATGCATGGGTACACACACACAGCCTTTTCCTTCAAAGCCGATCTTCTTGTATTCAAAGACAAATTTGAAAATCTATGAGCCACGATAATATTAATTCCCAGTTTCTTTGACCCCTCATAAAACAAAAGAAGAATGAGTGTTTGGCTAAAAGGATTCTAATGATGCCTTTGGACTCTTATGTTCACGTAATGACTAGTAGAAAGATTTATATGCCCTGTATAGGTATAATTAGACACCCACAAACCCATTGACCCTGATGAGGTGAAGAGCTCTCCTGCTTTTTGTTTCAGCAGTTGAATCAATACTTGCACGTTTTACCACTGTGGAGTGAAATTGAGGAAATGAAAATCTGATAATTTTGCTCCCAGTGCAGTCTAGACAGAGGAGAGCAGTTTTAGTCTTTGACAGGAAGATCTATTTCCAGTTACTCAAAAGGCTAGTGTCAATTTTAAAACTTCTCTTATTATTGATTTTCAGTTTTGTTAAAAAGGATGTTTTATTAGAAATATTAGTCCCAGTTACAATGTAAGCTTATGTCTGTTTCACAGGTTGATGAAATCATGGTTTAATTTTGGTCTGAATCACAGCATACTTCTTCCTGGTGACTTTTGTAGCAAAATATGTAGTCTGAAGAAGTTAATTTCATTGTGTCTTCTAAATCTACATAAATCAGAACAGACCTCAGTATGCAGTGGTGCAGGTTCATCTAGGAAACGCAGTGTATATGAAGAAACAACATGCTAAAATATGTAGAATAAATATAGTTTGGCAAAATCGTAATATAAGTGAAATATTTATTTCAAATGTGTTGCTTTTTGTGCGGTTTTTTGTGTGTTTTGTTTTTAATAAAAGAAATAATTACTCATAAGTGTAAAAAAATGCAAGAATATGAAATAGAAATCCTTTCAGTTGGACCTGGAGGCATATGGTAATGATATTAAACTGCAAAGCAAAATGATAACACATACCTGTAATTTTGGAACAAGTATCAGAAAACTGATGCTAAATTTTTTGTTTACTATGGTAAACAGTTTCAATTCATTATAATGCATTATGTATAGCTGTTGCCATTGATTTTGTTTTATCATATCAGTAGACTCCACTGATTTTAATGTTCTATCACCTGGCTTTTACCTGTAGTATCACATTCTTATGTGCCGGTTTTTTTGTAGAAGTTCATAGTGTGTTGAAAACACACATAATCATAAGAGATCTGAATAAAATTTCAGCAGAGTCAAAAATCCTCAAGACCCCTTAAAGACAAAATAGAAGTCATTTTATATGTACAGACTAAGAAGCTTAGGATTAGAATAGCACAGATGGTTCAAGTATTAACCAGAAATTACTTTTTGCACACACACAAAAATGTGTCAATAAGTAAGCTACTATAGAAATAAATAAACCACTTTTCTAATTCATTAAGAGAACAGGAGTCCGTTCTAGGCGTGCATCACATGCCTTGTTTTAATGCTCTGCCTTGTGCAAAGAGAAATCAAGGTATAATACTTAGATATATAATCAGTTCTGAAGGCTTTGAATTACATTGGTATCTCTTTCAGCTCGCCGTTTGGCAATGCTTATTGCCTTCCCCAAAACAGTTCAAACTGGAAGTAATCTCCAATGTTTGGGTTTGTTTTTTTTTTTTTTTTTTTTTTTTTTTTTTTTTTTTTTTTTTTTTTTTCTTTTTTTTTTTTTTTTTTTTTTTTTTTTTATTGTCTGTGCCTATGTAATGTGTTCCTGAGAGAGACACAGCTCTTGGGGACCAAGAAATTGATATTAAATATGCATATCAGGACACGTGGGTTCTTTTTACAGCTGTGTCTCCTGCCAGTGGAATTTTATTAAGCACAAATTAATGAAGCTTTAGGACTCTCAGTCCTTACTCCCACAGGGCTAGTAAAAGTAAAATTCTGATTTAATAAATCCTTCAAATAAGGAAGTAACCACCCCCACTCCACCCTCAACCCTACAACTCGTTACTTATGCAATCAAAGTTGGGCTTCCTGCATGGATTGCACAGTTCTTCATTTGGTTGTACTTGAAATCGTAAGTACTGGTATGACATTTTTGAAGCATGTATTGAGTCACAAGGTGCTGTGAATTTTGTTAATTGAAAAGTCTGAATCCATCTCCTTCAATCACAAGTAATTACTTACCTGATATGGAATATTGTCTCACAGAACCCCAAGGTCACATGAGATCTGAGATACTTATTATTCAGGTACTCATGGGCGTTGCCTTAGATTATCTAAAATTTTGCCTTTACAATACAGTATGTGGTTATTTAAAAGGATTTGCAAATCATGGTAAAATTATGTTAAGCACAGTAATACTTAACCTTTTAAGAGTGTCTATGAGGCACATCTTTAAAAAGGCTGTTTAAAACAGATAGGGAATGATTACTTCACCTAGATGCTAAGTATGCTGGGTAATTGCAAATTACTCATCAGTTGTTTGTTATGATTTTTCTACTCCATCTTCAATGTAACTCAATAAAACTAATGTGGAGGGGGGTTGTTTGTTTTGTTTTGTGTTTTTAATGGGGTTTTTTTTGTTTGTTGAGGTTTGGGGTTTTGGTGTTTTTTTGTTTGTTTGTTTGTTTTTGTTGTTGGTTAGGTTTTGTTGGGGATTTAAGGTTTTTTCAAGATAAAATAAACTAAAAACGCTGTATATTGTCCCTTGCAGTAAGGAATTGTACTTTTCTTCTCTCTGCTTTCAGTCACTCAAGATACAAGCTCTTCAGTAGGTAAATTAAAACCCCAAATTCCCTTTTTTTGTAAATTTTACATGCTCTTAAAAAAAAAAAAACCAACTTATAAACAGCAAGCAAACACTAAAAGGTGATTTGATATTTTGCCAGAGTAAACATGGCTTTTGCTCAATATTTAGAGTTCAAGGCAGATGGCTTTTTTTTTCTTCTGTAAGAATTATTAGGTGTAGTTTTATCACAGAATATCATTGCAATACATAAAATAATCTTTTTCCCATCTGTGTGTTAACAATGAGGAAAAAAATCTAGAAATACGAAGGGAAATGTAGCATGTAGCTTAAAGGAATAGTTGAAAGCCTATTTCTAAACAGACGATTTGCTAATGAGAGATTTGTTCTTTGAGTGACCTCTTATTTTTCCATGTTTAAGAAGCAAAATCTAATGCTGTGTAGCTAGTGACTTTTAGATCAAGATTAAGGAAAACAAGAAGAAAAGCAGGAGCAAAATGTCTGTGAAGTGAAACAGCACAGTACAATGTGAGCACCTGCCTGTTTGCAGGCTGGCTGGGCTCTGACAGTGGCACAGTTGCTCTGCCTTGCATACGAGCTCCTCAAATTAAACCAGGAACTGCAAACAGCAAGCAGTCCCTCTTCTGGATCTCTCATCCTGAAAACTGGTTTAAGAACTGCATGTTGTAACTTGCCTGTGCAGATCAAGGAAGAGCAATGCAGCATAATGAAAGAGGAATAAGACTGGAAGTCCTCCTAGCTGTTGCTCCTGTCCCGTACTGAGATCAATTAGCTTATACCAATTTCTGTGCTTCAAGTACAAAACTTACCCCCTCCTCATGCTTGTCCATGAAGGATGGGTTTAGGCACTGTCAGTGTCTTTAGAATTGCTGCATTCTTCACGCCCACCATCCCTTTCTTTTGTTAAACACAGGAGTAGGAAAAAAAAGATCAAATTGTATGGTTTACGCCCTCTCTAATAATTCACCTGAAAGAGTAAGTGAAATTTTTATATTTTCAGAACCATGATTCACACCTGAATTTTTAGAATGCTCTTTTTTGAAAACAAGTTGTAGTACATCCTTCATGTTCAGATAAGCTGTCCCTCCTTTTGCTGCTCATTCTTGAAATGGGTGTATAACCGAAGAGACTGCTTAATCTTGGCAGAAGTTTCTCTGAGTAAAGTGAGATAATGTGGATGCTGAATTAGAGGGAGAGCAAAAAAATGTTCAAAGAATATGAGGAACAGGAGAATCCGGCCTAAACTTACCCTCATGCTTTACACAAATACATACACAGACAACCTAAGAGAACAATTCATATTTCTCAATTAATTCCTAAATGTAGTCCCTATGCAGCAACCTATAAGAGTCTAAATGCCATGAGTATGTGCCCTCAGCAACCTTGCTCTGAGACAGCTCATGAGTTTCTGTACAGAGTGGGTATCATTTAGTGGATTACATTGGTCAAAACTATTCAAAGCATGACAAAGTGCAACGGCTTAACTGTCTTGTAAATAACATGTTATAAACAAACGTTAATTATGCAACTGAACGTCATTTGTTACAGCCCTCGATGGACGATGGAAGGAGCAATTCATATCTTTAAAAGTCCATAATTACATAATTATACAATATTCTGTAATTGCAAATAATCATGTAAATATATAATTGAAAATTTTAAAAAGTCTGTGTTGCATCAGAAATGGGATAATAGGGACTTTACTGTTGAAGTGAACTAACCATCTCAGATGAAAGCTTGTGCATTCATGTACATCAGTCTCAGTTCTCCGTTAGAAAAAACATCTGCTGCTTGTAATCCTTGAAAATTATAAAGCTAAAACATAACTTTGAATTGGAGTTAAAACAAGTAAATGGCATTTTTGTTTAATTTTTCAGTGGAAGCAAAACTTATTGCCTTGGAATAAAGAATGGCTTTCAAACAGACAAAAAGGATATGTTGAAAACAAGCTTTATGCCCTATAACTGATTAAGAAATCAGTGAATATTCTTTATTTGAAATTAGCTCTTTTTGTACAGTAAAGTGGATAAACACTCCAAGTAAATAAGTGAACTTTCCTTAAAACGAGGGGAAAGGCAGTAGGATAGTAGTAGGTTAGTCTAGTACAGCAGAGTTAATAAACCATTCCATTGTATCCAAGTTAATAAGCCTGGTGAACTGAGGTCTAAAGATGTAAGTGATTAATACTAATTTAAACTGAGTTTGTCTGCCACTGAGAATTCTCAATGGAACTTGGGGTTTAAGGCCATAATTTTCATCACCATGAGATTTGGGATACATTTTGGTGGTGCATCATATGAACCTCCTTATGAGAAAATGTCTTTATCCCTACAATCAGTGTTTGTCTTGATAGACAAATTTAAATCCAGCAGACTTTTTAAAAATAACGCTAAGTTGAAATTCACACATGACGATGGAAACCTATTACTCTTTACATGGAATGTCAGCAGTAATTTCCATGCCATGGAGGATTCCAAACATATTGGTCTTTGCCTGCCTCTCACAGGCTAAACAACACATACAGGTGTTTTTCCAAACAGTTACTGGAAAGAATTTCTTTCTTCTTTCGGTCAGGAACAAGCACTCACACACATACACAGACACAGAGTTGTGTTTGGGGCACACACATACTCTTGTTTGGGGCAAACACTTAGGAAGTTGTCTTGAGCTCTTTTGAACCTTTTTTTTTTCTTTATTTTTCTTGTTGAGTGATCCAGTGATGACACAACTACATTTTCTGCCACCTCTACAATACCTCTTAATGGTATTACTCATTTTGAAAATACAAGGGACAATCCCTACACTGAGATCTACAGCCCTTTCCAGGATTTGTAATGAGTTAGTAGCACTGGTCCAGATGTGAAGAAAGGAAAAAAGAGTTCTTTGTTATCTACATTGTTAAAAATTTTATTGCTTTGCTTAAAAAAGAAATCTTGAAAGAAAATGCTTTCAACAAGATTTATCATATTAAAATACAAAGAATACAATTTGTTAGTTCAGTCTGGACAAACAATAAACAAACTGCAGTCCCTGACACCTTTTTAATTATGAAAACAGCTCAGCTATGTTATCAATCCATCTTCCTGTCCTATTTCCTGCTTACATTTCTATCTTTGTACTTTTCTCCCTCCTAACATTGTGGTACTCTTAAAGGTTAAGAAGAAATACCTGTCACTCCTTCTTCTATAGAGTATATACATGGTATAAAATTTTAATTAGAGAATGCTGAGTCCAACAGATGAATTCTGCACTAAGTACTGAAAGTAACAGGATTAGAATGTTTATTTCTTACAGCAGGAAGTGTTGAGTCTATTCCACAGAACTAAAGTTTTGGGGTTTTTCTTCCAAGCTCTGCCTTCTAATGCAGTCTTTTTTCATTGTTCGACCAAGTGTTTAGGCTGTCAAAGGTACTGGCCAAAAGCAAGAACGTGATTGCTCATGTCAATTTGTCAATTTAATGTAGAACACAGAACACAAAGAGCTACAGAGGTCTTGAAATGGGTTATATGGTTCTAAGTAATCCTGAAGCACAGCAGATGATGTTCATAACTATGCCTTAATTGGTAGGTCATCTAAATTTGTGCATTGCACCAGTTGAAGCCTTTTCAGGACATCATAAGATTTAATTCCCAGATGTAAAGTTGCAACGAAGATTTCTGATTGATTAAAAGGTATTTTTATTAAATCCTTTGAATGAGGATTTTCCTTCTCAGAGCTTGATTATTCGTACTTTTACAACTGCAGAATTGTTCATCCTCCAGTTCACTTGGCATCTTTTGGTTAGATAGCAGGGTCAATGGAATATGTCTGTACCACGTGAATTGGAAGATGTGTTTAGATTTGACTCTGGACTTCCTTTACTTGATACTTACTGCCTTCACCATTTCCCTGTAAGGAACGCAGTCATTAGAACAGAGCTAAGTATGGAGGTGCTCACCACAAAAATTTTAATATAGCAGGTTTGGATTTATTTTCAGCAAGTGGCTCCTCTGGAAGTAAAAAATCATTTATTTGAAGCTAAAATTAGCATGATAAAATAGTCCAATGGAATTAAAAATATCATGTCTCTTCTGGTCATTTAGGTACCAAAATTAGGTGTCATCTTTATTTATGCCTGGCCTAACGAAGATTCAACAGTGACAAAGAGTAATTTACACCACAATAAATGATGAATAATTCCTTTACAACAATACAAACTGGGTCCATTCCAGGTTCTGGAAAATATAACTTTGGTATAAAATGGGAGACTTTTAATATTATCTTACAAGGGTACATAAAATAGGAATTAATGAAGGGATAGAAGGCAAAAAATTATTAATTGTACTCAGCAATAAAATATTCACATAAATATCTAGGGAAGGGTTCAGGTTTGTGAGGGATAATGTCAGTAGGGGACTACCATTGAAATTAGCTCAGCTGGCAAGAGCATGGTGCTAGTAACACCAAGGTTGTGGTTTTGATCCCCATATGAGCCATTTACCAAAGAGTTGAACTTAATGATCCTTGTGGGTCTCTTCCAATGAAGAATATTCTGTGTTTATATCCTGTGAACTCTCCACTGTCTTTAATATTACTGAGATACAGTGGTCGCTGATAACAAATCAAGATACAGTCAATACATTAATTTTATAGCTGAAGTGTAGATCTGAGTCAAACAGCAGTGGTTTTAGCACCATAATAAAAGAACTACTGCTAGCCATTGACAAATGCTGGCTTTGAGTATTTCCTGCTATTTGTCAGTCAAAACAAATGTTATATATTTTGATCAACTGGGTTTAAAGTAACATATCAGTAAAAGTTAAATTTTAATCAAACAAAGATTTACTAATTGAGACCAGATTTTTCAAATTGAATCCATTACTGTGAATTGCTGTGTGTTCTACCCTCATAAACTACACTACCTTCAAAAAAGAGCTATATGGGATCAGTACACAGGTCTGAAGTTAGCATGATCAAGAGGAAGACAAAAGCATTTGCTCTATTCTATAGTCCTTATTTAACAGGGGGTGATATCTGAAGAATAAGAGAGCATAAGAAATATCAGGGGACTGCTCTACTGGCTCATACTGCCTGTCAACAGGTAACTACCTCCTTCTCCACACTTCTGATGAGGCATCACCTGCAATTCTCTCCCCCTTACTCCCTTTCCTAGTTTTGCTAGGTTTGTAGAGAATTAGGACAAAAGCAATAATGTGAAATAGATGTTTTTCCATAAATAGGTGCATGTGTATGTTCATGTCTATGTATCTATAAAATCCCACACAAACACATGGATTCTCACAAGAGAAATGAGACAGAATTAAGACAAAAGGAAATCTGAGTTTAAGGAGGGAAAACCAATTCTTGTTATACTTAATTTTTAAAAATTGTACTCCAGAGTGTCATCATTTTCTCAGGGAAGTGAGGAGAGTCTTTTATATGGGGACATTTTCAAGTGAGATGGATAGAACCTGCTGGTTATATACTTGGAGTAATGTCTTGGCAAAGAGAATACTTTCCACAAAGCTTTTTTATTATTTTAATGTATCACAAATTTTCCTCAGAATATCTTGTATTGAACATAGTTCTTGCAGTCTTACCAGAAATAGTCACACCATGAAGAGTCTTTACATTGTTTAAGCAGTCTAAAGTGAATCCTTCTGTGATAAGTGTATCTCAATCTTTCAATGGCTATCACTTCCTTGTGCTGAAAGTAAGCAATGTAGAAACTCAGGCGAGGCAGATCTGTCTACCCTTTGGTTGTCTAATACTCAAGTTCACCCTATTTCGGACAGTTGCAAGAGAATTTGATCATGAATGTATTTGAAGAATTTAACCAAAGATGGCTAAAATTTAAACAAATCCTATAGATATGCCTTATATAGTATGTGCTAAATAGGAACTTAGAATACCTTTCCAATAGAGAATTTATTATTTTTATTTTCTCCTGTATGAGGAATATTATTAACCCTCTTCACCTGTGTGTATTCTTAATACTGAAAAATACTGCAGATTTATGAAGAGATTGTTTCTTTCTAGGAAGCGACTGTATGTCTTCTCACCTGCAGAAACTCTGGAAGGAGAATTTACACCCCAGAGGAGGTAGCTTCCTTTTTCAGTCTGGCAAAGTTCTGAAGAATACATTGCAACTTTAGCAGCAACACCACTCTGCAAATCTATCAGCAATCTCTAGGAATTAAACACTGGTGGTAGGAAGTAGCTATGAATGCTTTTCAATTTGTCAGTTATTCTTGGTGGATGTACGTTTTCTTTTTATAAAGGAAATATCTGAAATGCAAATTACTTTGGTATGTAACTATTGTGTCAACTTTGTAACATAAGAAATAACAGTTATCCTTATATTAATCTGCAGCATGTTGAGGGAAGAGAGAAGGAAACCATTTCTTTCACTGTCTCTCAAGAAAACTAATTGTGTCTAATGATTCACAAAGTCATTATTTGTAACTCAGTATAAACAGTTTCCCCATTTTATAGTTTTTTTCAGGAAAGCTCTTCATTGAAATAAAAATGAAAATGTTCAATGAAAATGGAAAGTTCAATGAAAACATTTCACTTCATAATATAATAGTGAGGCTAAATTTCTAGCAAGCTTTCTTTGAAAATACACCACTTTCTCAGGATGGTTTAGTGGATGCTGTGATACAGCTAAAATGCATCCTTTTAAATGTATGTTGAAGGGCATGTACTAAAGAACAGACAAAAATGAGGTATTTTTGTCTAAGGCTACTTTTACACTATGGTACTTCTGTCTAAGAAAATATCTTCTTAAAATGCAGCCTAAAATACAACTTTTAATCTCTTTTTGTTTGCAGATTATTTTTTTAATCTGTTAAGCTTACTTTTACATAGTTACGTGTGACTTTAATGGGCCTGGAAATGCAAGGTGACATTAAATAATCTGCCATAATCAATTTAAAAAGGATTTCCCCTCTTCTGGGAACCCGATAAAATGTCTTTACTGAACTGAAGTTGGAAGATTTGGGAAAACCCTTAACTTACTAAGAAGAATGCTTTCAATACATGACAAACAGCAAGCAAATGATACGCTGCTAAACATAGCCTTTGAATACGATTCACGTTGGTTTACTTGTGGTTTATAACTAATTCCAAGTGATTCATGATCTTAAGTTTCCAAATCAAAAAGAAATGCAGACAGCTGATTCATATTTTTTATGGTGAGCAGTAATTTGTACCTAATGACTAGTAGAGTGAAATTACTGAGTGTGCTCAACTGAATTTCCTGAATACATCAGTGGGAGTTTTATAATTTTACAGTCAGCATGATATATTCAGAATCAGTTTTAAAAGTGACATTTGTTTCAGATCAGGTTTATAAATAAAATTAGACCTGAATTGGCAGTATTTTCATTTTAATCCCTTTTACTCAGGGATATATAATTTTGCTTTTATGTCTCTTTACATTAATTAAAAATACCAGTTGCAGGCACAAGATTAAAACCACCATTGCATGTCAACCTCCATGAGCAAGGAGGGCATTGTCTGAATGGAAAATTAACTATTCTTTCAGTTAAAGGAAACAAAACAAAAAGTACGTACTGCTTTTCTTTCATTTTTCCTATGGATCAAGACAGGGTTTCACTCCTGAAAAAGATAAGCCCAAAACTTGTATTTAGCCTGTGCATGTGAAGATTACAAGCTTGCTTCATGTCTGTTCCCCATCTGGTGCCTCCAGCTGTATTTACAGCATGGATGGACATCACAGCATCTTCACCCACCAACCATCCTACAAATGTCTCTTCAAACAATTCCACAGCCCTGATTTTGCCACAGTTGCATTTTGCACAATCTTGATGTTGGTTATACCAGGTCATGCCCGCTATGGAGCTAGAATATGGCCAAGGAGTTGGTGCCAATTTGGGAAACAATCTG
>VZRQ01002543.1:496574-535710 GCA_013397975.1 Machaerirhynchus nigripectus
TCTTCAGAGCCATCAGCCATTGGCTCTGCCGGGCATGGTGGGAAGCTTCCAGCAGCTTCTCACAGGACCCATCTTTGTGGTCCCAATGCTACCCAAAACCAGGCCGTGCCAAACCAATACAATTTATTAAAAATTAAAGCAACAACAACAAACCCCCAAAAAACACAACTAAAAAACTGGCTGTCCAATGATCATGGTGTACTTAAACAGATAATTGAGGATTTAATTAAGTAATAATATGCATGTATCATAAAGGAGTTAAATTATAACAACTTAAGTGTTGTTATATAATTCAATAACCCACATGCAATAACTTCATGCATTTGTAAGTGTTGGTAGCATATTTATAGTGGGTATTTGTATCTAACTTTTTATAGGCTGTTTGCAATGTTAGGTCAAGTGATTGGGTCTTTTGAAGGACATTATGGCTATTGTTGTAGCATTTCAGGTTAAGTTTAAAAACTGAAGTATTTAAATGTATCAGCATCCTGAAGGTGATTTAAGATTGAAATATCCAGTTCAAGTTTCATGCCAGAATTTATTAGCTTTATTTCAAGATTCTGACATAAACAGAAAAATTTGAGATTTCCATGGATTTCCTTTTGAAAATGTTTATTTGGCATGAGAAACACATTTCTTAAAGGAATGCCTTGTTTCTTTTTATTATGTAAATTAAAAGCTGAAATTTTGTTTCAATTTCAGAAGTAAAAACTAGGCTTTTTAAATGCCTTTTCTTTGCTTGTAACTTTGATTCAATCAAAAAGAAACCCAAATAAATTCGAAGTCAGATGTATCTTTTTTTCTGTTTGTAATATTGTTTTTAGAAGTTATAGTCTGGGTCATAAGTGCTCCATTTATATTCCCACTAGTGTCCAAGAAATGAGGGAGAGAAGGGTACTAGTTGGAGATTTCCATTCACAAGCTGCTTTCAGCATGTTCTCCATTTAGTGATCCTGACTCCATTTTAGGTTACCTTTTATGTGTTTCCTCTTTAAATAAAATGCCATCTTCCTTACACTATGACTTCTTTGTTCCTCCACTTGTCTTCTTAACTCTGGGGCTTTAAAAAAAAGCAAACAGTCCAGTTGATAAGGATGTGTTGAGGATGCTAAGGAGAGCTGTGGACCTGTGTTAAGTTTGGTTGTAGAATAGTGGAATGCAGCAGCTTCCTTTCAGTACTGCTTATGCTGTACTTAAAGAAAAATCATTACTTGCATTGTGGATTAGGTGAAGTAAAAAACGAAATGGTAAAATGCATAAATGCATATATATGTATTGTCCTAGTCTTTGAATTGGAATGTATGAAAAAACCACCCTTCCCTCTCAACCCAACCAAACAAACAACCAAAAAAAACAAACAAACAAACAAACAAACCTAACATAAAAGAAACCAACCCAACAAAAAACCCAAGCCTAAACACAAAAAAAAGGGGGACAACTTTAACCTGCAACTGCTAATCTGCCATTGTATCATGACTAAAATACTAGAAAGAGTTCTATACTGGAACATAACAGTACTGGAAGAACTGCAGCCATGTGAGATACTTCAAAGAACACCATGGATTTTAATCATTTTTCATTATCTCTTATCTCTCTAATTCTGCCACCTTCCCAGGGTGTTTGGATGAAGTTATCAGATATCTGCCCTGAGACCTCTAATTAATGACCATTTAGGGAATTTTTCTGTGTAGGTCTGTTTTAGTCATGTTTCCTAGCTAAAACTTTGGAGGATGTTTTGATTGTGGTCCAGATGTCACTTGGATAACACACTCAGCATCTGGAAAACCTAAACAGGTATAGAAATTCATTTATTTTGCATATCATCTTCTTGGAAAATTTACTTCATTAGGTGTTCACAAGCCCTCCCAGTTAGTAAAGGAGACTTTAAAACCTCTGTGTGTGTCAAGACAGGGATTCAGCGTGTATAGCAAACTTTTCAGGGAATAGGGAGTGCTTTTGGGATCAGCATGGCCTTTCTAGTATGTTGTCCTGAGTTTTGCAGTCTTTCTATGTTTTCATTCTTGTAGCAGAATTTCTCAGGCACTTTACTGTAAACATAAGGCATATTTACCTACCGGTCTCTATTATTATCATTATTTTTGTTAGGCGGAGAATTGTGATAGACTTTTGGTCTGACCAGTGTCATGGAGAGGTGGTAACCCAATCCTCCAATCCATGGGTGTCTCTAAAAAGATATATAACTGACACAATAAAGAGCCGGGCTGCTTCTTCCTTCCTTTTGGCCCTTCTTTGCTCTCTCTTTTGGCCCTGGCTCCTATCCTGACAGAACGGTGTCTGCGTGGTTCTTTCGTGTCTGAGTACAACATCAGTATGCTCCTGTAAGAGGATCCTCAGTTGCTGTGGGCTGTGAAGATTCTGGGTAGAAATCTCCGGTGAATTTTTATGTGTATTATAGCAGCTTTCAGAGCTCCTTAATTTATGCTTTTGATTAAGGCAGCCCATAAGCAGTTTGTTATCATTTGGGAATAAAGGTAGGTTGCAGTCACCTTTTTCATACTCTCCCTAGACCAGGAGGTGTACCATCCTTCCCTGAGCAAAGAAAGGTAGCTTGTTGTTTTGAGCAGCACAGATGCTGCTGTCAAAATTAAATCAGTATGAATTAGTTCCTCTGACTTTGCAGGGGAAAGCATCAGACTTTTTGTCCAAGCAGCTCCACTGCCCTGTTCTGGCAGCTCAATGTGTTTCTTTTAATGAGGGGCCCAAGGATGGACTTGGCACTCTAGGGGTGGCTTCAGCAGTACCAAGTACAGGGGGACAATCACTGCCCTGGTCCTGTTGGCCACACTATGTCCTGATACAGCCAGGATGCCATTGGTCTTCTTGGCTCCCTGGGCACACACTCGCTCATGTTCAGCTACTGCCAACCAGCACCCCCAGGTCCTTTTCTGTTGGGCAGCTTTCCAGCCATTTTGCCCCCAGCCTGTAGCACTGCCTGGGGTTGTTGTGCAGAACCTGGCCCTTCACCTTATTGAACCTCATATCATTGGCCTCTATCCATTGCTCCAGCCTATCCAGATCCCTCTGTGGATCCTGTCCTCCAGCACTCCTGTCCAACTTGGTGTCATCCCCCAACTGTCTGAGGATGCCCTCAATCCCCCCATCCAGATCACTGATAAAGATATTAAGCAGGACTGGCCCCAGTACTGAAGCCTGGGGAACATCACTCTTAACCAGTTGCCAGCTGGATGTAACTCCATTCACCACACTCTCTGGACTCAGTCATCCAGCCAGTTCTTTACACAGTGAACAGTGCAGCCATCCAGCCCATCAGCAGCCAGTTTCTTCAGGTGAATGCTGTGGAAGATGGCAACAAAGCCTTCATTAAAGTCTAGGTAGACAACATCTACAGACCTTCCCTCATCCAATACGCAGGTCACCCTGTCATAGAAAGAGACCAGGTTGGCCAAGAAAGACCTGCCTTCCACAAACCTTTGCTGGCTCAGCTGGATTCCCTGGTTGTTCTGTATGTGCCATCTTTTTTATTCTATGGAAGCAGTTTTGACACATGGTGTAGGCTGACTTAACATCCCTGCTGCGTGAACCATCATCCTCACACCTGTGAGGATGCTGTGTTGTGCTATCGTGTGGCAAACCAGAATTCCCTGCATTATCTAGGATAGTCCCTGTCATTAAACATGGTTGTAACCCCTAATGAACAACCTCTGCCTCTCGTTGGTGCGAAAAGAGAAAAGAGGTGGCTGTTTCTATTCTGGAAAAGAAAGTAATTCTAATCCCTGGCAATTTCTCATTACATACAGCATGACTCATTTTATTACTAATTTTTTTTAGCTTTGAAAATTTATGCAGTGCTTTCCAAAATACAGCATGAGCATCTCTTGCCCATTGACTTCTAGGCAGCAGAGGACTACCATTCCCCCTTTTTCTGTTCTGCAACATGGAGATAAGAAGTGCCAGATCATGAAATTGTACTTCCAAAAAATGTGATCAAAAGTAAAAGTTTATTTGCATATTGCAAAGTGTCCTGTTCTTTGACTTTGAACTCATGCTACAGGTCTCAGTCAGAGTAGATGAGGCACCTCTGTAAAAAGGTCATTAAAAAAAACTACATATTTCCAGAAGTTATCAGTTCTATTACAATATAGTTTTCTAGATAGAAATATCATATATGTGTATTTACTTCCTACTGCAGCTCAGTAATTTCTCTTGATTAAAAAGATGTGTAGTACTGTGGAGCACATATAGAAGTCTTTTGTACTATGTAGCATATCCAATATACAACAAAACCGGGAGCTGCAGTCAGACAGTGCTGGGTTTTTTGCAGTCAAAATGATTGTTGCCAGAGAGAAGGGGAACACATCAGCCTGCACATTTGTGTATCAAGAATCTAAAAAGATGGGGGATTTTTTTTTTTTAACACCATCTCAGAAGAAAATTGACCATTTTCATTCATATTAAAAAGATGGTATCAGAGGTTTAAGAATTGGGGTTTTTTTCCTTAGATGCACTTTATACTTTAATCCAAGGTAAATAATTTTAATAATAGCTGAACATGTGACTTTCTTTCTGTGATACATTAAAATTTGTCAGCAGTGTTAAACTTGCTACATTAACCTAGAAGTGAACAGCCACTTGCAGACATGCAGTCTGTTATATAATCAGTGATTCCTTCTTTGTGATTATGTTTAAATTCTTCCACTGCCTGTCTCACTAGCTCAAGGAAAGGTAATGGTGCCTTGTTTACAAAAGCGTTAATATCTAGTTAATTTCTCATTAAAAAAACCCACAAAAAGCAATTTAATTTTGTTTGTTAAAAATGAGTTCTAGCAATATGTGAAAACTTTCCCAAAATTTCCTCTCAATTAAAAGAATTAATGGAGCTGAAACAGAAGAAAAAATATTTCTATAAGCTAAGACATGCATCTAACATTTATGTGAAGAAAAATTGTCCCTTCATCCTCAAGTAAAGTGCTAATGTAATGGCAATCAAAAGATAACAGATGCCACGATCATCATGAAAAAAATTTGGCCTATTATAGGCAATGGTATTGCTGCAGTATGGTAATTGTACAGATGCCTAATGCAGGGTAAAATATTTTACTGTGACCCCATTTGATAGCTACAAAGACCACAATCCTTTAAGAATTAAACTTTATCCAGCTGCATCTCTAACACCATCCACAGAAAACAGTTTGAACAATATATTTAGCTTAAAAAAATATCATAAATACATATTTATGACTTTGCAAAGCTCCTCAGCATGCTCCCTTTGTACCATTTGTGCTCCCTGAGACTGTTATTCAAGCTTTCTGATCCTGTAAGGTTTGGGTAGATTCATACCGGATTTCAACTCTGCTAAAATTTGTTCACTAATTGTTCCTCCAGAATGTTGGGCCCTCTCACTACAAGAAAGACATTGAAGGGCAGGAGCACTTCCAGAGAAAAGCAATGAAGTTAGTGAAGTGCCTGGAGTGTCCAGTGAGGAGTGACTGAGGGAGTAGGAGACTTGGGAGACCTTATAATTCTCTACAACTACCTGAAAGCAGGTGGTAGCTGGGTGGGGGTCAGTCCCTTCTCCCAGGCAGCCAGTGGCAGGACACGAGGACATAATTTCAAACTGTGCCAGGGGAGGTTTAGGTTGGACATTAGAAGGAATTTCTTCACAGAAAGGATGGTTAAACATTGAAATGGGCTGCCCGTGGAGGTGGTGGAGTCACCATCCCTGGAGGTGTTAAGAATAGACTGGACATGGCATTTAGTGCTTTGGTCGAGTTGACATGGTTCTCTTTGGCAAAAGGTTGTACTCGATGATCTCAGAGGTCTTCTGCAACCTAACTGATTCTGTGATTCCGTATGGTGATTAGGAACATGGGTTAGTGGTGGACTTGGCAGTGTTGGGTTAATGGTTGGACTTGATGGTCTTAAAGGTATTTTCCAACCTAAAATATCCTATGATTGTATGTTTTTAAATCAGTTAAACTGATCTAGAGGATAATTTATGATTCGTCTTTGAATCATGGTAGAAAATGTCCATATATTACAGCAGATTCAAATGGAAGTCTTCCATAAACACTATCCTGAATTCTCAAGAAACATCATTCAAAGTATTTTAGTATTCAAAACAGTATAGAAGTAGACTTTCTCTAGGCTGATCTTGTAACTGACTTCCAGAAATTTCTAACAATATGTCAGGAGGAGTAAATTTAGTAAAAAATGTAAACAGAGAAACCTTTCCACAGGCAGCAGGATGTGGGTTAGCCAAGAAATTTATGCTAACATTAAGTAAGCATAACTTACTGTTGGGAACTTACTACGTCATAGTACTTACATAACTTACTACATCAGCTAGTCCTGAATTAGCTATGGAAGGCAGTCACACTGTATGGTCCATATGAATAAATAAGTTCAGATTCAGAAAAATACTCCTCACTTGAGTAAACGTATGTCAATCCAGGTGAGCTGAAAAAAATATTTAAATCAAATAATTTGTAGAAAAAGTTGCAACCATTGCATAATTTACAGTGAATTATAAACTTATTATATGTTTAATGATATAAGCCTGCAAAATACATTCCCCATTATAGCAGAGGAGAGGGATTTCTTGTCTCTTGCTTCCTTTTGAACAGACTTCTATAAAGAACCTAAACAGATTAGAGTGGCAGGATGATTTGTACACTTTTATATACTTGAGTATTTCCTGTAGGACAAATGCTGTGAAGTATCACAGGAAGACAAAGAGCAGTTGTGACATATGAAAGCATGTTAAACTTTTGGGAAGAGTTTTGTCAAAAAACATACCTCTTGGGTAGTGAGATCATACCTGTACTAGGATTGAATCTTTATGACTTTATAGAGGAGGAATTGGCCTTCTTTTATAGTGTAGGTGATTTTACAGGCTGCACATGCAGAAGCTCATGCTCTACCATTCAACAGTTCATCTCTAGGGCAGAAAAAAGAGACTAGTTCCTTTCTGTTGCAAGGAATCGAACCATATGTACTGGATGATGTGTGGACAATATAAAATTTATCCTTCGGAATGACCCAAAACCATCTGGATAGCTGCATTAATCAGCACCTATCCAGATGATGAACCAATCAGAAAGGTATTACTCTCTGGCTGTGCAACACAGCTCAGCTTCAAAGAACTGTATGACTTCCCTGCATCCTGCTTCCTCCACCCTTTGGTTTCCTGCACTTCTCCTTTCTTTGCACTTTAAATAGCGACAAAACAACTGAGTCCTGCAGGTACTGATGAGATCAGGCAGCCTTTCTGCAGCGACAGCTCACACAGCCCTGCTCTGCAGGTTCCCTTACTACAAACTCCCACGTTCCTAACACATCTCCTGGCTCTGTGACTTGCTCATTCAGACATAGCCAAAATCCCATCTTTGTTGCTGCCACTAGAGGGATCTGTGCAGTTAGCTCCTGTTCTCATCTCAAACTGGGAGGAAGGCCAGAGCAAGCTAACTTGAGTACTGGTTTAAAATTTTCTTTTTTTTGTTTTCTTTTTTTGTTTGTGTTATTTCTTTTTGAGCCTGATAATACAGTGTGCATTATTTATAATTTTGTTTCCTGTTAAGTTAGCTTTAAAACATTAGAGCTAAATGATACCTATTCATCAATTATTAAATCTTGATTTGTGCCTGTGGCACCCAGGGCTCCCATCCAAGCAGAATCCAGGATTACCTATACTCTGAGGTCAAACAGAACTGCACATTCGTGCCACAATTTTGGTCCCATCATTACCAAATTACCTCTTAGCTGCTTAAGTATAGAACTGAAAAAAATAATTATATATTTCTATGCATGAGCAAATGGCATGAATATTACTTTTTCAAATGTACATCCTGGCGGAAAAAACCAGAAGGTAGCTCTTCAGATATGATGGGAAAGGATGCATGGTTTATACATAGTGGCTGTGAAAAGTAGATCTTGGTATTTTTATACTTACTTTATCACAAGATGTGCAGTTCAAATCAGGGGCTTTTAAATTAAAAAAAATTAATATTTAAATATTCATTTTTGATATATGATTCAAAGGGGGGTTTTAATTAGTTTTGGTTTTTTCTAGCTGGTAAACAAACAGAGGAGAGGGTTAAAAATTGGTAAATGATAAAAATGTTTTTGAAGTTGTCAGTTGTCTTCAGCTATCATTGCTGCAGTGGGAACATTGTCTGAGGGAGCTGGTAAGAGCAGAAAAACTTCAACATTTCCTTGTTTGAAACTTCTTGTAGGTCAATAGTGACTGAAAATAATTACATCGGATTGCAGCCTCAGTCCAGTTCTTAGTGGACAAGTGTCCATGTCACAAAATCCACCATTGCAATTGGCAATAGTTGGCAGGCTCAGCAGAGAAGTCAGGGATTGAATGGGCATGGAAATTAAACTATTCTCCTGCCCCTAATTGTGGTCCTTTCAAGTCATCGTTGAGGAACATTGTTTGGGAAAAGTTGCACAGCTGTTGGCAATGCTGAACATGCCCTGTGGATAAACATTGAATTTCCATCTCCAAGGTCTTACTCTGGCACATTTTGTAGCCTTAAAAGTCACACTGGGGTGGGGGAGGTGGGGGGAAGACCTTTCTTTTTTTCCCTGTTATAGAAGTAATATTTCCTTAAAAAAAATAAAACCTACAGTTGAAATGAAGAATACAGGCCTTCTTCCAAAATACTACCCTGAATTAATACACACTAAGTCAAACAACAGAGGTATGGTGTGGTTTATTTTTTTAATGAATCCAATCTTATTATTTTTGTTCACTATGTATTTTGGTATAGAAGCGATCATGTTTTTTAAGTGGATTACCTAAGTAACCTTCTTTAGATACAGCACTGGTGACCCAATTGATATGCTAGGACCACTTGTGCTCAAGGACATGGCTGGAGCCATGGGACAATATAGGAATCAGACAGCCATTGGTTTGTCATGGATTTCAGTGGGAACTTCTGCTTAAGATCTGATAATAAAACTTTTTTAGTTTAATTATAATTGAACTGCACATAAAATCCCCAAACCTGTGAGCACTATCAGCTTGTTTTTCCTTCCATAGAAACAGTAATATTTGTCTACTGTATTTCAAAATGGGTTTATAGGTAAATAAAATATGTCAACTTTCTGCACACTCAACAACTGCAGTAGTTTCAACTCTCTTGAGGGGACGACTGATGACTTTTGATTTTCTTTTCAGGGAAGAGTAAGAGGCAAATAATATGGCTTTTCTTAAGACTGGCCTACTTTAGTGGATTTCACTTTAGATGACTAGATTTCTGGAATGATTTTTAGGATGAACCTCGATGGGACATACCTCTCTAAAGACATTACTTAAAAGACTCTATTTTACCAGGTACCTCAGCTTTATGTATGATTAATATTTTAGTGAAGGTTAGTATCAGATTATTTAGGTAACAGTGGTCTAGATCAAGAGGCAAATATTCCATGGTTTTTTGGGTTTGGTTTGCAATTTTTTTAATGCTGTTTAAAAGCCAATAAGTACACACGTTACTTCTGTACCCTTGGCAATAATAAGTATACACTCACTGCTCTGCTCTGGAAGTCTTTTGCTTTTTTGTGTGATTATTTATTGGGCATGTGAGACCATATTGTTCTAATGTTTTGTTCATATATAACAGAACAATTAAATTTCTAATCTGTTTCTTTTGATGAGACAATAATACATAAGAAGTTTGCAAGTGACTTGTTAGTGGAACCAACTTCTTATTGAAAACAAATTTGTCAGTACTTGTGGCATAGAAGCCTGAAGCAAAGCACTGAATGGAAATATAATGTTAAAGGTCATTATTGTTTTTTGAAAAAAGATAATTTCTTGCCTCTTGTTAGTCACCAATTGTATAATCTGGCATATGACTGCTGAGTTTCATGCATGGTCTGAAAAGTTTCCTAAGGTAAACCATCAGACAGAAGGTTATTTCAAATGCTTCCTGGGTAAGTCTACATGTCTTAATAAACATCAGTAACATGCCTCCACGAAACTTTGGCTAATTTAGCCTCCAGCACTCCTGACTGCAGCTCACTTTTAACATTGAGACATTACCATGGAGACAGACTCCATGCAAAAGAATTGTAAAGACTTTCTGAAATCAATTGGAATTCAATGCTAAATCCCCAAGAGACCCTGTTCTTCCTCAAGATATCCAACATGCTGCAGCAATTGTCCTCCTGTAGCACAGCCAAGGGCCCAAAGGCACACAGTAGCTACCTCTTCCCAGAACACCTGTGAATGAGTCACAGATCTTCCAACCAAACCAGCCACTGGTCTTCTAGATGAATGTTTCCATCACTGAGTACTGACAAGGTATACTCAGTTTACTGGTGTTAAACCACATAGTTATTGCAGTTTAGTGTAGCTGACTATTGTTATATTCTGATACCTGAATTTGCTTTTGTTCTTTCCCTTGTTTGCCCCTTTGACTCATCATATGACCACAGAAGTTTTAATAATTGTGCTCTGATGCACAGGGTTTGGTGCTTGCAGCCACTGCGCATTGGGTTGTTCGGGTAGGGGAAAAGTTGCCTCTTTTATATTGTACCTCAAGAAATATTTTTGAGAAGCACACATTTTGAATCCATATAAAGAAAAATAAAGTTATATTCATGTTCATGTTTGAGAGTTAAATAGAGGGTTGAGGAACATGAGGAAGAACTGTGATCTGAAAGACAAAGGCACAACTCTTCAGCCTTTTTTAAACTGTAGTACAGCTATTTTCTGGATATTTGCTGATGTAGATGGCTTTGCGTAGTTTTTAGGTCTTTGCTCTGTTCTCATCATTGCTCAAAGTTTATATCAGCCGGCAATAAAGTTTGAAATGTTTTTAAATTGTCCTATTCTCCTTGAGGGAGTACTAATTGGAAGGCTGAAAGTTTAAAAGTTCTGTAGCAAAAAGAGAGTTATCTCCAAAGTCTGATAAAAGAAGAGAAATTTCTTACACAACTTTATCTATATGGTAACGATTGAATATGGTCCTAAACTGACAGTACAAACATAGTTCTTTGTGGACCCAAATATACACCAAAAAGTACTGTTCTCAAACTTGGTCCTAATTAGCACCTTTCATAAATGGCCCTCCCACGCACTCCTCTTTTACAACTGCTCTTTTTTTATAATTTCTTGTTTTGGTCCTCGCTTAACCACATCCGATATTTTGTTCAGTAATGTGATAAACATTTTTCCACACTCCAAGTTCTAGACTTTACCGTCCTCTTGTACTCCATCTGACAAGGCCAGGAGATTAATTAACAGACCCCTGCTTGTTTGTAACTTTTCTTTTGTCTGATGATACTTTGAGAATCTTCTCTGCATGCAATCAAATTTCTGAAGTACTCATTAAAGCAGAGCTCTGCCTCCATCCAAAGAGATATTTCAGTGAAACTCCTCTGTGAGATTAGATATAGTACTTGCTAAGGTTTTAGGATAGAAATTAACATTTCTTTTCTGATTTTAATTTTGTAGAGCCATATATTTATTTGGAATACCAACAAAATTAATTGTTTATTCCTTTCATTTGATCTTTTTGCAAGAAGCAGTTGAATTTAAGCATGACACTCCACCACGCACATTGGATGCCATCCATTTCTGATTTTTTTTCCCTCCCAAATATAGTAGGAGCTGCTGCATTCAACAATTTCTATGTGCTCCATATCTCAGAAGATTGGTGATTTTCTATAGTACCATGAAGTTATTGCTGGCAAACGATGGCAATTTAATTTGTAACCTATAAACACATATACTGCACAGTGTAAGTGCCTTGGCTCTTATGCCTTTTTAAACATTTGCTGCTCTGAGCAACAAACATATTAATACTGTTGATTCACTTATATTTGTTTCTGTCATCTATTAATAATCACGTCCATTCAGACAGACTTATTCATTATTTCAGTATTATAAAATCAAATGGTCATAAAACACAATAAAATGGGTGAAAATAAAGGTTGTGGTTTCCATGGTTCACTCTAAGAATAATAAGAAAACTTAGTGATGGTTGATGGGATTAGCTAAGGAAGATAGAAATTGAAGTGTCAATCAATTGTGAGATGTTAATAGAAATAAGGCACCTAAATTCCTTGAATATTCCTAATTTAGTTTGGAAAGTTTAGTGGTAACATTTAAAATCAGTTCACTAAGAAATTGTAAATATTACATTTTAAGAAAGTTTTTCTCTCCATAAAACAAATCTATATTTGCTGATATAATTTACATCTATTTTATAGAATCACTCTTCTATTTGTTACAGTCTGTCTATTAAAAAAGATGTTAAATCTTTGATTAAAAAAAATCAATATTCAAAATATGTTGACAGAGAATTCTACCAGCTTCTTATGGTTATTGACCAGCATAACAGACAAGATGTTTTCAGTCTCTGAAAAGAAAATGGAGTATATCCCCAACGTAACACCAGATTGCACAAAGGATATATAAACACCAAAGCACCCAATGAATCTGAAAAAAGCCAATTTTGTTTATAGTCTATCATTCAAAGGTTAAAACACTGAAATTATGTATGGCAGACAAGTTCTTTGCAAAGTGGAGGATGTTTTCTGTTCTGATCATTCTCATTTCTTTAACTTCCTTAAGATTTTTGCTTTATAATACAGTTTCATATTTGACTTCTTCAGATTTGGCAATTTCTGTCAAAAATCAGAAAAGCCACTGACTTTGTCAACAAGACATTTTGAAGGCACTTGAATAATTAAAAGACAGTGTCAAAAGAGCTGGACTAGTGAACAGTGGTAGAGAACTTCTATGTGTTTAAGATTCCTGAATCTTGGTCCTGTGGATTGACCAAGTCATATTGAGACCATGACATCCATTATGTAGTCCTCTGCATGATTTTTGAATACCTCAGATGTCATGCATGCTACCATGAGTTTAGTCAACTGCCTATTGTTATGAACATCAACTTTTCAGCATCATTTACTCTGCAGCTTCCTTGATGGAGTTTCTGCAGACTATGATGATTTGCAGCTTCACTGTGATGTTTATGGGCTCAATAAAGAAAAGGTTCTAAAAAGATTATGGGCACTGAAAAAGGAAATACAACCTTTTCTCCAGGAGCACAGAGCAGAACAGACTAAACATTTTTGGAATTTCTTGCCTGCCACAAAGAGATGATGATTCCCCATAGACATTCTTACTTATTTTATACCCTCAACAAAAGCCTTTAGGGCTTGAATAAAAATTCCAGATATATAACAAGACATCTTCTCTTTATACAAGAAGTTTGACGCTTTGTGGCAAGATCTTGGGAGACAGGGAATGTCTTATTTTCAAACTTTAAAGAGGATCAAGACATAGAAGTAGCTGATATTTAGGCCTAGCTTTCACTGGAGATATCAGTGAGCTAATGCAGATTTCAGATTTTCCTTTACTCTGCACGTGAGCTCTGCATGATATTTGCCTGGTGTTTGCTGCAACTGGAAAGATCAGGGGAGGACTTAAAAAATTATCCTGCTACAGATGCAGTTGTTTTCAGGTGATTTGGAATTTAAATTGCAGTTGCTTGTTGCAGTCTGACTATGTAAGCTTCTTGCACCTTACTTTCAAGTCTTTATATATTTTACTGAAAAATAACCCGACTTTATATAGCTTCTTTTGATTTAACTAGTCGAAGCAGTTATGGGAAACTAAAATAGCTAGACTTACCTCCTGCACATCCACAGCTGTGTTAGTTTTGTCCCTTGTGCTGCATTTATAATACGTAGTGACATGGAAAAAGGAAATCTCAGTTTCAACCTTCCATTTCACAATGATTGGGAAAAGGGAAAAATGCCTTTAATTTTGAACTGAGTTTTTGTAGTATATTTTGGAGATAAGTGAAAATCAAATGTATTTCTGCAGAACCTGTTTTCTTTATATGGTCATATTTGAATGGATCAGGTTATTTATAAGATTTTTGGCAAAGTTACAATGAGTTTTCTCAGCTGTGATGTAATTTGAATTGCTGGCACATTCCTGAAGGGTGTATGGTCATTTTCGCAGAAAATTCATTAGTATATTAAAGCTTTTAAGTGCAACGCTCTCAGTTATCTCTATCTTCTTGATTCAGATGTAGCAGAGGCAGCTAGAGGAAAGGTGATGGGATCAGGATATCCCTTGCCCCAAAAACTTCTACCTGCTGTGTCTGTCAGCACAATATAAATATACACAATTGGAGAAAGATCTTGGGAATCTGTGTGAACAGAAGTGTCTTAAATCAACCTCTGCAGTCTGAAGAGCTCTTGTGCTTTCCATTCTGACTTAGATCCAAAGATAAAGGCCCAAGACATTCCCGTTTTTGCAGTCCTTCAGCTTCCAGGGGCTGCTCTCTCAATCCATGAGTCAAAAAGCCAGCACATCTTCAAAATTTCTGACAGAGAACTAGAAGCAGCAGCTGCCTGGGACTGTCACCTCTGTTATAAACTAGTTCTTAGCACTTACTTTAAGACTCATTATTTTCTTTTGCAGTTGCAAAGTGGCAAGGGTTTTATATACTAGAGTTAGCAGAAACAGATGTTATTGATGTACCACGGGTGATACACTTTCAACCACAGGTTTTTAATCCATTTAACCAAAACTATATTACAGCTATACTGATGGTCCTCACTTGTTTTTAACTCAGACTCCAGATTTGGCAAGTTCTTCCAATCTTTCTTTTAAAATGATGCTTTTGATTTTTTACTATTTTAATACTTGATGTTAGTTCATTATCATATTGCTTCAAGTGTCATGTTCTCACCCAGTTAGATGAACTCTATGCTCATAGGTGAGTTAAACTTATGAAATCATTAAGGTATTTTCTAAAAACTTTCATTACAGTATTATCATCAATCTGCAGCCTCAATTCCCTTTTTTCATTGCACTTTTTTCCTTATTTTTAAAAGAAGTCTTTACATGTATTTCCAGATCAGGAGACTGCGTTGTCATGTGGTGCCAATGTACATGACACTTACCAAAGAAGATGTCCTTTAGCAAAATGCTACATCATAGCTTTGTATCGTGGCACAGCAATGCAATGCCATAGGAGCCAGGAAAATGTCAGACTTGTCATGCTGTTTCTGGTTTATGCAGTTCTAATGTTTGTTTAAACCGTAAGGTTTAATCTAGTGTCAGCGACTGCAGAAGGATGCACTTAATTGGCATCCTAGAAAGACGACGTGCACATTTTAAGTAGGATGATTGCTGGGGAGCACATTCCCAGCAGTACATATCAATTACTCTGGATAAGAGGCACACCTACTTGGTTGAACTGATGTGTCTGTTGCTGTCTGGGGCATCGCTTCTCCAGGGCTGTTCACAGGCTGGTTTGCACATGCCTGCTGGTGAGAGAAAAGGTAGCAACAGGGAAACTGCGGGTGTGCGTGCTGCCAGACATGCTCTTTGGGAGCATTTCTACTTGCCAATGAGCATTTGGTGGCAGATTTCCGTGGGAGGAGTTCCTATGGAAACAAAACGGATATTTGGTCTCTCCAGCTTGCTCATTCAGTTTGCATTAAGTTCAAGTGGTTTAAACTTAAACTCTTAATAATGCCAGCCCCTATCTCTAAATCTACTCATAGTAGATTATGGGCGTGAAACAATATTCTTGTAAATTCGTATTATCTTTGTTATTTTGCAAGGCACAATCACTTGTTTCCTTGGTGCTTTATTCTGAGAACTAATTCAGTCCTCTTCATTAATTTGTTGCTTTTAAATATTCTGATAATTAACTTTGTAGAAAAAATATATCTCCAGGATTGTAGCCACCTATTAATTTCAGCAATGACTGGATAGAAAAATTAATTTTTCTGTCGTCACATAGTAAGTATTAAATATGACTCGTTCATAACTTGAGGTATTCAGAATGAAGGGTCCAAATCCAAAAAAATAAATAACCAGTTACCAATTAAATATACTGAGGTCTAGAAGCAAGATCTTTTGTTTGTTAGCTTATTTAGAAGGTTAAGAAAAAGATTACAATACCTGGTAAGTAACAATAATTAAGAAAGGTAGAGATAATAATTATTTGCCATATATTGTATATATATGGTGTCTAATTACATAGTGAGTTTTGATATATTATTTATTAATATTAATAAAGTAATTCTTTGAGTCACATTGTGATAACCTAATCCTTTGCTCCACAGATGTTTCTTTCGGTGTCTGCAGATCAGTTCACATCACATGATATTAATATGATATAAAGAGAAGTGCTTTTCAAAGCAAGGATAAAAAGCGTTAGAAAAATAATTGTTGCTTATTTTGTCCTTTCATTTACTTAAGCTTAAAAGATTGAAGAAGCGTGTCAGGTTTATTTTGAGTTTTTTTTTTTTTCCCAGGAAGATTGAATGTGAATCTAGCATGCAGATGGCATGTAATTGCATTTCCTGCATTGTTACTATATGGGTTTCATTACTTTTTCACAGCAATGCACTGAGATTTAATCACCCAAGGCTAGCATTTGCTGGTAAGATGTGTGTATCTAGCGGTCTTGCTCAACGGTCAGGGAGCTTACCCCTTGCCTCACGCACCTCTTCCATTATTGCTGTACCATATGTTCTTTACAAATCCAAACAGAAGAATCATAAGCACTAAATTTACCTGGGACTAAGCTGAAGCATTCCAGACAGTTACAAAAAACCACAGTAGTACTTCTCTTGCCGTCTCGCCTCAGGCGATTTCTTTTGCCTCTCTGTTTTGCCCAAGACAAGTAGTTATCAAAATGAACTTCTAGAGTGCAAATTAGGGTTATCCCTTTTTTGGGAACGTTCTTGCTCATTCTGACTGCTTGTGAAACAAGCTATGAAATTTGCTTCATCTCCCCTGATGTTTACACAGGCGAGAAAGATTTTCCCACACTTGTGTGTATCTATGATTTAACTACAAATGACATTGTACTTCTCCAACATTAACCCCTTAATCTAGTACATTTCTACAAATAACCACCTGTAGTCAATTCTTTATTCATAAGCCTTATCTGTTGTTACAGTATATAATCTGTGAGAATGCCCTAATTTTTATCATTCTCTAAGCCTGTCATCATGGCTGAGACAAGGCTTATCCCTCTGAGCAGATGAGATTAGTCGATCATGTTGAAATCAGAAGAGGGATTATAATGCTTGTAATACACTGAGTCAAATTAAATGCATTTTGTTTGTACATCAGAAGATCTTGTTGCTAAGGCTTTGGTGTCTTCTTCTGACTGTATAAATTGCCAATAAAACATATGAAGGATGGGTATGGGAATGAAAAGTCAAGCAAAAAACAGAAACAATTAAAAAAATATTTGGTTTATTTAGCCTGGGAAACTAAAGGCTTAATTGTTCTGATGTCACCACCAACAACGGGGTTTTCACCAAACACATTTGGTGATCTACGTTGCAAGTTATTAACTTTAATTTATCTTTGACCAACTCTAAGGACATCTTTTCTTCTGAGCAACTTCTTGGTATTTTGTATTTATCCTTTAGTTCTTTTTTAGGCAGGTTACCTTTGCCCTGACTGTTTTTTCAGCATGCAGCATAAACACACGGTATTTTTGGGCTGTATATAAGAAAAGAGATACATATAAATCAGAATATATATCTATCATCTGTATATCAGAAATAAAGCCATAAAATTATGAATCAGCAGGTCAAGTAATTCCTTCTGCTACCCCTCCTGGTGCTTCTGTCATACCAGGGTGATACAACAACTATAGCTATTCTTAGAAAACAGAATTTATGTAGAAGCACACTTCCCAGTAATAGCCACTGTTTTTAATTTCGATTCCTCTGGATGAACATTCAAAAGCTGGGATACTTATCTCAGCCTTCTCTGGATTGTCTGAAACACGTGATTCAAAAAATTGAGATGAAAATGTCAAGCGAATAAGATTACTTATTATTATTTCAAGCACTTGTTCCAAGTCCAATTCACAAATTTGAAAGTGAAAAGTATTATCAAAAACCATGAGGAAAACTGAATGTAAGAATTCGTTGGGAAGTTTGCATGTGGTAGGAGCATGTCTTCCCTTTTTAGCCTTGGGGTATAAGAGTGGTCTATTATTTGGCTTCTAGGTAGAGACAAGATCTAATTCAGTGGAAATATACCCGATTGCATCAAATGTCACAAGGAAATTGTAGTTATGCTTGTAATAACTAATGACAATAAAACTAAGCTTTTGACATCAATGGGAGGAAGCAATGCCTAAATTAAAGGAGTTGATGTTTCTCCCAAGTTTAGAAATCCTTGTATTTTGGTAGGTTCTGGTGGAATGTAACCCCCTGCATGCCTGCTGTAAACAAAGGCTCTTAATTATCTGAATCTCCTGGAGCCTATAATACAATCCTTGTGGAGCTGTATTAAATATGTGAGAGCTATGAGATTTCTACATAAAGTAGCTTATAGACAGCTTGGACCACACAGGTTTGCTTTCATCTCCAAGCTATTTTCCATATGTGAGTTAGGCTGAGCTCTTGCCCTTCCACCATCATAACCCTCTAGTTGGTGACCACATTAATCCTTTCAGAGTGCTTGCATTTTTTAATATTTATTTGTGATAACTCAAAATCAGTAACAATACTTGAGCCTGATCAGAGATTTTCCTTCCTGAAACTGTCCTCTAAGGTCTTTGAAAAAGTAATGTGCCATATATATCCCAAGCAGAAGTAGGGAAACTCCTAAGAGTGTGACTGAGTGATAGCCGCCTAAATAAAAATATGGACTTTAACAGTAGGCTGTCTTTCATTTTATAAAAGTTTTGGCTATATATCATTCTCCTCAGAATCCCTGAGCAACACTATTGCACTGTATCATACCACTTAAAGACTATTCTAACAAAACCTGGTTTTGCTACAGTCTATGAGAAGTACCATGCAACACCTCAGGATAAGGTTGACATGAAAAATTAGGGTTTCATTAGAATTTCTGTGTGCTAGGAGAGAAGGATAATATGCAGCAAAATTGTTAATGAATTGTAAGTTTTCAAAATTTTCTGGTAATATAATTATACAGGTGTTTCTTTAGGTATTTTTCAAGATACTGCCAATATATATCCTTCAATAAACCCTGAAAGAATGAAGTAAGCATTTAACTTCACACATAGTGTAGACATTTAGGCAGATTTTGTTTGTTTCAGCCTGAGAGGTTAGCTAGATATTGCAGATTATTTTATTTTTTTAGCTGGAGGCAGAATTGTTGATGCTTCAGGTATCTGTTTTGCTGCAGTGGTGCTCCGCTTAGAACAGGCACAACAGGAATCACGCAGAAGGAGTGAGTTCACAGCACTGAGACTAACCTCTGCTAGCACCCCCCTTCTCAGGCCTAACCCTTTTTTTGCTCAGTCTTGCACAGCTTTTTTGCTCTTTCCAGTTTCTTGTGCACTGCTGCTACTCTGTTCATACCTCTTAGTGAACTTTGCTTTAGCCTTCTGGTTTTTGGCATACTTGTTTCTCCTCTCCTTTACCCTACACCTCCTCCACTTCACAGGCATCACTAGGCCTTAAAGTTTAGGGCTTAAAAAACCAAAATGAAATATGCATTTCTAACTTATCATATTAAGTGAGGTTTTGCTTTATATTAAAATTCCTTACTGCATTAAGTGGAGGCAAAGACAGAAAGATGGGATGCAAGGTTTTGATAATTGAAAATGACTGCTAAACTCTTGGTGACTGGAAAAATATGATGTGTATTTCCCTACCCATTTCCCACCCCACCAAATATAGGCACCTCCTAGCCTTCAAACTGTTTTTCATTGCCGTCCGTATATGTGTGCTGTGCTCTTTCAAAAACCATAAAAAAGATTTCCATCATTAATCTGCAGAGGGTTTACCAGCTTTGGCTGTTTATTCCATCTTTTGGAAGTTTATGCAATACAAGGGTTGCTATAAATTGCACGATATAGGTCAATATTAAAAGATAGGTAAAAATAAATATTTATTAGTCCAGGCATTTATATGAATGAAGAGTGACCACTTTGGTTTCATTAGTTCAAATCCAGAAATGCCATGGGTATAAATCCTTACATTTCAACACAAGCATGGTTCATTGCTAGAGGTCAAGACGATTATTTCTTCCATAATGTTTAAGTATGTATTTAAGTACAGCTATGTTTGGCATAGAAAAATATATTTTATTCCTATATAAGATACCAGACACTGGACTTTAGCTCCATATATGCATGTGTGTGTATATTTTTTTTTTTCAAGTGTTAATTTTTGTCATTTGATAATTCTGAGAGCCTTCCCAGTTCACCTCCCCAATACATAATTCAAACATGCCTGTCAAATATTTGGAAGAATCATGAAACTGTACTGCAGAATGCCAGAATTTGGCTAGAACAAAGATTACTAAATAGTTTGGTTACTGACATGAGGAGGAAGACACCACGCTAAAAGCAAAGTACCAGGTGAGCCTGGATGGAAGGTCATAGATAGATAAAAAGCACAGAAAATGAGGATGTGACGTTTCTCCTAAACATTTTCTGTAGCACCTGGCTGTGAATATACTGTGGTTTTCAGTCTTGGGGAGGGAGTGATGTACAAGTGTCTAGTGGAATGACCAATGGTGACAGCAGATAAAATCAAATGACACTACAATTTGATATGAAAAAAACCTAAATCATAAACAAAAATATTTCTGTTATAAATTGCCTTTAGCAAACCTGGTGGCTGTATGTACTCAAACATGGCCACTAAAGGATGTCTGCAAAGGTTTTATGTAACTCCAAAGAGTAAAAATACTCATTTTCCTCTTCCTCAGCAGTCTATCCATAAATTAACTCTCTTAAGGAGGGAGGCACAAATAAAAAAAAAATAAAGCTGAGTTTAGCATCTTCCAAAAAAAATTTTTTAAAGTAGTGCTTCTTCTGAAGGAAAGAAAATGAAAATAAAAATAAATCAGTTTACAAACTGCGCTTGGTCCAACATCACTCACCTCAACAGCCACAGCCATGCTAAAGCATCCATCACTGTAATTTCTTTTAGCATGCATCCCTTTCAGTCCTGCTGCCAAGCCTCCAGTTTGCTGATGACATTTTCCCTTTGCAGTGATGGGCATTTTGAATATGCAGAAACAGCAGTAATAAAGTGTAGTATGGATTTCAAGGAGATTAGTCCAAAGCAGCCATCAATAATTTCTCATCTGACAGAGGTGATAATTGAGGTAAGCTGTATAACTTGAAGATTTCTGTTTGGTTAAAATCGCCCTATTAACTGCTTAATAGTGTTATTAGTCAAATAAATTAGGCTAGGATCTTCCAAATAACCTTGGCACTGTGTATATTAAGTATGCTCAGTCTTGTACTACATCCACTCTAACAGTGCATTACCAGGAGAGACACTTGTCATATTGCATACTATTCTGAATGCGCTCGCTTTTGGACAACAAAGCATTACAGATTTCAAGTAACAGAGCATAAATCTATTTTCAGATAAACAAATGACAACAAATCTGGTGGTAATTTATGGTACAAATGTTAGGGAGTATCAGTGACTTTTTTTTTTTGATGTTTTCACTTAGAGCTTTAATGACACAGCCTCCTCTTAGCTTGCAATCTTGCCAAACTGCTCAATTCATGCTCTCCATATCAATATGTTTCTAATGCACAAAGCACTATATCAGTGCTTTTCAAGTTTAAGAACAGATTTTACACATGGTCACCAACCACTTAAGAGTGTAAACAGAAACATGACCCTAGAGGAAGGCAGATGGTCCAAAGCACTGATTCTATTTGTGCTGAAATCAGTGATAAAAATCTAATATTTTATGATCTCTCACCACCACGTGCTTAGTATCTCACAAGAGACATGTTCAGCACTATTCAGTATTTGACCTGGTATCTTAATGCTCTAGGGACAATCCAACACTAAAAATGTATATACTTAATAATTAAATTTAGGGGTTTTTTTAAAAAGCACATTTGGATTGTTTCCCCTTCTCTTAAAAAAGACACTCCACCATAATATTAACTTGTGGAAGTGGTGGGGAACACAGGAAAAAGAAGATTTTAATGCATCATATAAAAAAATTAGAAAACTGAACATGCTTGGTGGAAATGAATGCTCATATCTGATATTAAGAAGTATCTCTATGCTAACTGTACAAAGAATAAATGTGTGCTTCCTTCTTAAGTATAAATAAAAGGATTTCTTCACAGATAAAAGAAGGAAAATTATATTTTACATCTTAGTTTCATATCATGTAGCCCAGTAAAAAAATTCACACAATATAGATTGCTAGACTTCATTTGTATATTTGCATAACCCAGTTACAATGGCAGTATTTTTCTTCCAGCCTTTACTTAACGATGGCTACACAAGCACTTTGAATTTAAAACTCTCTACTGTATGTAAAGTGAGGTACATGCTTTTACCGCTTGTCAAAACAATCCTGAAATCCCATTTTCCTTTAATAAAGTATAGTTTTGTCCTCCAGAGGTATGCTTGAATAAGATGTCATAGTCTGTTTTTGTTCAGGATTGCACCCTGCTGATGTTCTTAGGCAGCAAGAAAATTACCTTATTGAAACATATTGCTGGTAGTGACTATAGTGCCAAATTTTGCATTGGTATTACACACATGACATATTCAGAGACCTTTGAGTAAGACCATGAATATCAAGTGATTGAAAAGATTATACAGGTTTTTTTCTTTGGGTATAAAAGGTTGTGGTTCTGGATGAGTGTCTTTCAGATCAATATAATTATGTCATAAAAAGATGTAACAAAATAGTTACTTTACAGGCATTCACACTTGCCTGATTTCATACTGATTTTATTCTGAGTAGAATTATTTTCTTTGCATCAGTTGCACAGTTGTTATTTTAGAGGACTGGATGTTGTTTTCAAAATAGTTGCATAATTGCAGGCCCTCTGCTAGATGTGAGTATCCAGATAGGTAATAGACTATTTTATAAGGTTTGCTTTTCTAGAAGAAAGACACATAGACTTAAATTACTATGATGGAAATGCATAGCTAAATATTCACACACACACACACAATTTATATATATGTGCACCCAAATTCATATGTGCCTGTATGCACGATGGAATGAATATACTCTTTATGAATCACATATAAACATTTTAAGAGTGCATATGTTACTACTAAAATGAGGTGGTATAGAGGTCTAGTTCACTTTGGGTAAAATCCCTGAATTTCTGGCTGTAGCAGCTGTTTGGAAGCTGCAAGCAAGTGTGATAATATTAAAAATTCATGACATGTGGGTTAAAAGTGTTATTTGAATGTTGTATTTTTCGCTTAGACAAATTTAGTTATGCATGCGCTAGTTTTGTGACCCTACAGACTGATAACTCACTGCCAAAAATCATCAGAGGCAACAATTTGGCTGGCCTGCTTGGCAAAACACTGCCATTCTAGGAAGCAAAGTTATGATAGTAACTCCTGCTGGTCACTGGAGTGGCATCAGAGAGAAAGCTATGATTTGAGAAAGGGGAATTAGAAATTTTAGGGGAATTTAGAAAAAGTTGAAAATAAAATTGATAAAGCTGCAGCTAGTTGCAGATAACGGATAAGGTGCTGCCCAGAGTGGTTCCCATTAATATTTCACATGCTAGAGAACCAAGTATGGCTATCAAGAATGCCTGTTTTTTCCACTAGCTTCATTACTTTTTAAAGAGTCAATCTCTTGACAAGCAATCCCTCCTAACACCACAATGAAACTATTCCACAAAACACTCATCTAAGCCTGCATTTATTAAGAGCTGGGTGGCTGCCCATAATCCTACTTTGGGCTGCTCCAAAATTTAGGAAAGGGGTTT
Source organism: Machaerirhynchus nigripectus (assembly GCA_013397975.1). NCBI lineage: Eukaryota > Metazoa > Chordata > Aves > Passeriformes > Dicruridae > Machaerirhynchus > Machaerirhynchus nigripectus. Next base: position 520,283 of record VZRQ01002543.1, read on the forward strand.
GAAACAGAATGCAGAATTTACCACAGGGCTCATTGCGGCTTTAGATCCCCCGGGTTAAGTACCTGCTAGAACTCGTCTGATATCTAAACCCAAACTGTCATGTCAGATACGTGATCTGGATCAATCTCTGACAACTACTGAAGATGCTCTGGGTCACTGTTCCCTAGCAGCCTTCCAACAGGAGCAGGGCATGCAATACACCAAAGGCATACGAGTATAAAACCTTCATCTGGATAAACAGGATTTTATGAAATGCTTCTCCATGAATGTGTACTAACTGACCCAATACCCCAGGAAATTCTTTCCATAGCTTTGTTGCTCTGTGCAGGCTGTAGTGCCAGGAGAAAGGACGAGTTAACCTTTGATTTTTTGTGAGAATTATAACACTGCCAATAATCACTGTGGCATGGCTTTCTAGGTTTGCCCCTCTGAACAGTTGCATTTATTCACATTACAGTACTATAGTATTTCAAAGCATTAAATCACACTGAATTTACAGAACAAGGAAAGGCCTGACTTACTCATCACATAACACAGATGTTCTCAAGAGACTTAGCAGACACAAAAGGTTAAGATTCAGATTTAGGGTGGGCTAGAAAGATTAACTCTAGTTTAACATGGCTTCTTACAAAGGTATATAATTTCAGAGCTACAGCTTTCCATTTAGTGAAATCCATTTTCATGCTTTGTAGTATTTTACTTTAAAAGCACATAGTTGCATTAAATTGCAATTTCTATGCTGATCATCACTTTTATTTAGACTATGTATTTACATCAGGCATCCTCTAGCTATCTTCTGTGTCTCCTTTGAATTCTGAAGAGGAAAACTGTATACTAAAGCATGCGGTGTGGGCAATAAACACAATGAATTTGTGCAGTGGCAGTGCAGTGATCCTTTTGGAATCACAGAGATGTGGTGGGTTGGCTCCCATGACTGGAATGTTGCAATGGGGGGCAAACAGGCTCTTGAGGAAGGGCAATATTCAGGATGGGAAGATGGGAAGGCCAGGGTGGGTCAGCCTTCGAGCAATGTGGTCCAGTGGAAAGTTTCCATGGTCATGTCAGGGTTAGAATTAGACAAGCTTTAAGGTCCCTTCCAACCCAAATTATTTTATGAGGAGAAGGAATCTTCCTTTAGGTGAGAGAGCTTCTGGAGTGCATGGAGTTCTGTCTGGGGATGGAAGACAACAGAGAGCTTATGGGTCATGATTAAAGACTTTTTGAAGACTTCTCCATGCCCATTATTGGAGTGAGTCTGCAGGTCAGATGCATCAAGACCTGCCCTTGCTTGGTCCTGCTGTCTACGAGCTTTCTCATTTAGTGTCTTGCAGACGGGCACATTACTTATTTTTTATCCTGTTTTGGATCAATGCAACCAGACACAGCAAGGGTGAGGGCTTTTGGGGACTAACCTCACCTCCTTAGAAAGGCCTCTGATGGGGTCAGGAATGAAGGCAGGGATGAGTGTTTCAGAAGCAGAGATCTTCTTTTTTACCTCATATATTTTACCCCCTTTCTCCATCTCTTCTGACTGTAAGCTAGAAAGGACTGGGTCTGACTTAAGAGTTTAAGGCTAGAGCAGACCACTACATTCAGTCGCCCAACCTTCAGTATAGTATGGGCCACAATATCCACATCCCTCCCACACAGGAAATCTCTGTGTCAAACCAAGAACTCAGTTTTTTGTATAGAACTGGCTTTTACTTTTATTGTATTGTTTACCTTAGAACTACTGTTAAAGACTAACTTAATATAAAGCCAGTCTGATAATAAGGCTTAATTATCTAGGTCACTGATTTAAGCAGGCCTTTGGCTACAGGTTGAAAACCTACAAGTTCCCAGATTGGCTCATTCCTTACTCTACATTTTATTCAGTTTGATATCCTGCCTTCATTATAACTGAAAACTGTCATCACCCATATCATAGTAGATATTTGGTTTTGATTATCCAGTGGATGACATGAGGCAAACTCCAGCATCTGCACCAGCTGGACTGAGGAAATCATTCTGATGACCTTTACTGGTGATGGCCCAAGTGTACTGCAGGTTCCACAAACCAGCCTGTGTTTGCTTCATGCCTCCTTCATGATGGGCAAGCCCTTCATTTTCATATCATCATCATTTCTTTCCCTGACTGTGATTCCACCAAGCTGTGCAGACAGGCTGGTCTTTGCCATTAAATATTTGTGGTCAGCAAAAATTAATAATGTAATTACATTTCCTGCCACTGTGCTTTCTGCACTGCTCCATGTTCTGTACTTTACAAAGCATGACCTACCAAGCTTCCTGGTTCTGTAGGTGTGGAAATTATTCCTTTAAATGTCCTCCACTCATGAAAGCGGATCATTTCACTGTATTTATTTCCTTTGTAAATATGTACCTTACTCTGTCATATTAAGTCTTGTTCAGTTATTATTCCTTTGTATTAATTTCATATAAATTTTGGTTGCTCCTCACTCACTCTCCAGCAAGGAAATCAATGCAGTACATGACAATTTTATTACATCTGTGTATTCATTTCCTTTATAAAAGTAAATCACTCTAGTATATTCAGTGCCCCACAAGGTTATACCTATAGATCACTGCATTAACTCCCCACATAAATAAAGACCATGTCATTTTTGTCACTTACACTACATGTAAATATGAACATATTCTCCTTTATGGCATATATGTATACAGTATTTTACTCATAACCACTTTGTTCAGGGGCTAATATGGCAGTGCAATGTGCTTGTTTCTTCATAGCAATTCAGAGATTCTCCAGAGAGGTGTAGCTAGTTCCCACAGGACTTTGGACAAGATATACAAGCACGCTCTACAGCTCCACTCCCTCCTTCCCTGCTCTTGCTGCCTCTTTCCTCAATTGTTTCTTTTTTTGTTTTTTCTCCTTGGCTTTCCCTTGGTGGTTTCCTTTTTGTGTTTGCTTGTTTGGCTTTGCTCATTTCACAGTTTTGCTGTGAATTTAAATGAGGGCTGAGAGTAATAGCCGAAATGGTGATCTGGAGCAGGAAAACACCTTCCCTGAAAGCTCTGAGCTGGCCCCTCATTTTCAATTCCCTGTCCCGTTGGAGCAGGCTCAGTGAGAGCACTCACTGAGGAGTCAGCTGGACATGCTGTGCCATGCTTCACTCCCTGTGAGTCGCACCTCTCCCTCTGCTGCTGCTCCATGTCAGTGGATGTGTCCGGTCCTACACAGCACACAACAGAAAGGGGAACAGATGGAAGCATGTAACTCTACTTAGATCTTCTTTGTTCTTTTTACACCTCTGCATGCTTCTCCAAAACTTTCTTAAGCTCAGTCCAGTAGAAGTATGCTCCTAAATAGAGATTGCTGCTATGTAGACATGGATCTGACTTAATACAAATTGATTAAATACATTTGATATCCTATTCCAAAACCATAGTGCACCCTAATGTATGTTCTTGACCTAAGGAGAGTTGCAAGCTATCAGCTGATTCCAAGTTAGAATAAGGTGTCATAAACGCTCAATTAATTCTGTGAGGAAGGGGAGGGGTATTTAATCATTTCAACAAGTTCTAACAGCACAAAAGGAAAAACAGCTAAGTAAGGGTTAAAAGTAAGCAACCAAAGAAAAGCATCAAAATCGAGCAACCAAACCAAACCCGCAGTCCTTACATGTCTCTCAAGGGCTGCACACAGTCTGCCCAGGGTTTTCTTTTATCCCAAGTTTACTATGTGCTCCCTTGTGTCTCCTTCCTACTCTGTGAAAGGTCATACGGCAGCATGATGCCATCTCTGCAGTCTCTCTCTTCTCCAAGTTTAGGTCCAATGATTCCAGTGTGTTTCAGATGCAAATTGTTCTAAATTTTCTGACACCTGGAGAGAAGTAGTACTCACATCTCTTTATATTTTGGAAGCTGTCATGGAAAGGTCTGCTCTCCTGCAAATTCTTCCAGTGTTTCCAGTACAAACACTGAACTATACTTCGGCCAACTGCAACATGAAAATTACAGTCACTCATACTGTAAAATTGCTTTAGCTTTGTTTGCACTGCTGTAGTTCAATAGTGTGATTCTGAAAACCCTGAAATTCTGAAAATCTTTTTGTTTGCTTGCTTTTAGCCCTTGGCAATCCCTCACAGGCTGAGGTACCAGGTAGAGGATTAGCATTTATATTCTCTTTGAGACAAGTACATTAGGATCTGAGGAAGGGGAATACAATCACAGTAAGACGTTGGTCATATCAGTTAAACTTTTATAAAGCTTTGCAACAGTATTAGTATAATATAATGTAATAAATTAAATTTTTTTTTGTGATCTCTTTATTTTAAAGGCTATATGCATACGAAATCAGCAGGCAATATATGGAAAGCCAGAAACATTCCCATTCCTTTGGCCTTCTAACAAGGTGATGGGCACAAAAGAGGCTCATAAACACAGCACTTGAAACCTGCTGCCTGTTCTGTTTCTATAACAGTTACAAACTGATTATTTTTTAAGTAGCCACTTATGTTGGTGGGTAATGTCTGTCTTCCCTATTCATGCCATGACAAAACAAACAAACAAACAAATAAACTCACCACAAAAGGTAGTCAGGAGCCCCGAGGGTTTTTTTGTGGTTTTTTTAGCCAAGAGCTCTACCTTGTGCTGTATTTTCCAAGTAACATTCTGCCTAATTCATACAGACAACCAGGTTATGTTCTCGTTGCAGTAACAGGTAAAACAGCTGGGCTGTCCCTGGAAAGGACTTGAGAAGAACACTTGAGTGAAAGGTGTGCAGCAGTGCCATGCAGGAATCAGAGCCCCCAAAAGCCACGGCACCCCCAACCTGGAGTCCACGTGCATTGTGAAAGGGAGCACAGAGAGAAAGGCAGAAAATGAAACAAGAAGGTCCCTGTGGCTTTGTCTGGAGAGGGAGTTAAAAAAGCAAACAGAAACCAACAACCTACAAAAGACAAACATTCTACTAAAAAACTACAAGGCAAGTTCAAGCATTGGGGCCCTCACAGTAGGAAACTGGTCACATGGGTAACATCATGAAATTTTACTGCAAAATATCCTTTTTTTTTTCTTATTTGAAAAGACAAATTATTAGCATTTTTAAACAATTTCAATATGTTTAATGGCTGAAAGTTAAGCTCAAACTGTTCCGCTTACTGAATAAAGTGCTAGGTCTGTAAACAGGAATCTTAAGTTACCCCAAGAGTACACTCATTTTAAATTTTACTTGAAAGCGGGATGTACGTTTATTACAATTTCAAACAAAATGCTAATGCCATTAAACAAATGAGGTTTAGGCAAATTAACTGCATTTTAATATTCTGAAAGCCTATGATATAGGACATTGTGTTACGAAACATTGGCTAGAAGTATCAGTTGCAAGTGGGATTTTCATTGCTGTGAATCTCAGGAGAATATTTGTAATTAGTATCATTTGCCTAATACTTCAGGTTAATTAGAATATTTAATTGAATAGCTGTAATCTTCAGAGATGACTATATTATGATCAAATTAGTACCATCACAGCACACGCTGATCACTGCTGCAGCCTGCCTCACTTCTGCTAGCTATTCAGCCCTCTGGAGCGTTCAGCAACATAAGAAAAAATCTGTTTCTTACACTTTTGAATTTTAATGATCCATTTGAACTCTGCCATCAACATTTAATTATTCTAGAAAAAAAAAAGTCCCAACCATGGCTCCCATATGGCATGTTGGCAAATACACTTGCCCACATTGGAGTCTGCACCTCTCCAGCAGCTCAGTGAAGAGATTTAGCCTTTTTTTTTTTTTGAAAGCAAGAAGGCCTTTTTTAATAGTGTTTGCAAATACAGACCATATGAAGCTTCACAGAAAAGGTTACTAGGATACTATTGAAACACTATTAGGAACAGATGAATTGATTTTTAGAATGTTACAATGGATTTAATCCTGTAATGTCTACTACTGGACTTTTGTATTGTGTCCAAAAGGTTTGAAGGAGTCAGGTGCCTCTGTAACTAAACCTTGTTAGCTAGAAATGCAATTAATTTTGGGGGAAGAGGGAAAAGGAGGAGAAGTAGAACGGATGGAGTGTGCATATTAAAGTCTTTGCAGCCAAATCACAGATGCCAAGTTCTTGACCTAACCAGTTGCTGTTGTTTCATTTTCTATAAATACATATATTTAGCAGCTGCAGATATTCTTGGGGTTAAACATTCACTGCTGTGGAAGCACTAGGGTCAAAATCGTGTTACACTAAACTAGCTGGATCTCCCCACCCAATTCTTCTCTTGTCACATAAGGGTATCACAAAAAAAAATGTCAGGAGAGTAAGCTGGGCATGCTACAAAGGATGTTGTTTACATAGAGGGGTCCCAGGGCTCAGAAAAGCTTTCCTTCTTCTCCTGCCTTCACCAAGCTGCTTCAGGATATGCAGCTTAAGAGGTCAGTTCTGTACAAATCTGTACTACAGCAATGTAAAAACTGACAATGGCTTTAAAATTCAGAATGCCCTTTTGAAACTGATGCTATGCTGCAAATTTCTCCACAAATTAAATGTTATTATCTCAGGGGGCAGGGGCAGTGAGGGAGGGATCAGTTTTAAGGGAAATGCTCTTACCTGCTGCCTGAAAATGAAGAGGAGAAATATTTCCATTTGGCAGAAACAGATTGCTACACTGCACTTCTTCAGTGAGGGTGGCCGGTGTGGTGTGCAAAGCTGAGACTTAGGGCTCAAATCTCAAGTGTTGCTGTCCTACAGAAGACAGTAAACCAACAAAATCTTCACCGTTCTTTGTGGCACCATCTCACTTGTTGACGCGAGACTGCGTAAAATCTCAAATGTATCGGGAAACTAAGATGTACACAAGGGAGTGTAAATAAATCCTGCACAGAAAGTTTGTCGCTTTCAGTAGGTAGGCAAAGATAGTTAGCAAAATCCCTCTGTTGAAAACCTCCTGTTGAAAATTTCCTTTTTACAATTTTCAAGAAGGCTTTCTGAAAACATTCTCCATTCTGGTAAGGAGCACAACTTTGCTCTGAAATTTTTAATGGTTTTGGTTTACTACATTGTAAGCATCATATTTTATTTGTGCAGCTGTAACTATTTTGCACTTACAAATACTCACCAACAAATGTTATGCACTTAAAAATAGTCATTTATAAAGTGAAAAATTCTAAGAAATGTAAAAATGTTCAGCTTCATTATGAAAATAATTTACATTTATCTCCTATCCACTTGGAAAATTTTCCTGGTTTCAAGTTTGCTGTGAAATATAAAAATCCTTGAATCGTGATTAAGTTTAGCATTACATTAAAAAAGTCTCTCACCTTTGATGTCAAATAGATGTTTCATTCATACTCACTAAAATCAATTACATCTAAAAAGGCAGTCCTGTCAAATCACTGACATTAAAATTAAAATTATAAAATCTATAAAACCTATGTTTATAATTAATATTAATTTTTTTCCTCAAGTCTAATTTTTGATCTTTAAAAACTAAACAGGAAAATATTTTTGATTTTGAGAAAAGAGAAACCTGTCTTTCTGGGCTAAATTTGGCTTCTAATATATAATAACAAATATTAGTCAGTATTAGGCAATAATATAGCCCTTCTCAAAATTAAAATACATTAAAACAGGGCAAAGAAAGAAGTTGTAATCCTACAAAGAATGCTCTCTTATCTAGGCTTTTAATTTCGTCCACCTTCTGAATGATGTTTTAATACCCGTTCTTAATATGCAGCTTAAAAAGCACCTTGAGAATTCACTTTAATGGCTAGTGTACTGCATAATTGTGGGCTTCCTTGTAAGAAAGCTTGCAAAATTACTGATCACAGAAAGATATGAAGAGTGCTGAAAGTACTCAGATCTATATATTGTGCTGCCATGAAAACTGGTCATAGAAACCTCCTCACAAAAGCTGCTTTAATCTTCTGGCTCTAATGATGCATTATATTTTTTCTTTTTCCTTTTTTTTTTTAAATATATATATATGTCTTACTATATATATGTATTTCTGCATTTTGGAAGCACCTGCCAGAAGCAGCTATGAGCGATCACTAATCTTGAACAGCAGCACTGTGATGTAGTTTCCTTCACAGAGGTGCTCCCTGAGCATGAAAAACTCCTTTAGAATTAAAAAATCTGCTCCACTAATTGTAGAACAAAATTTCAACAGCCCTCTTTGAGAATCCCAGCTCTAAGTATTCTCCCATCTATTAAACAGATGGCAGATAAGATTGTAAACATATTTGCTTCATATTGAATAGATAGTTTCTGGCATAATACTAATTAACAAATTAAATGACTGACTTTCTGCATCACATTAGAGTTAAAACCACTTTGTAAGTTTGTCTTTGGTAGTTATTTACTTTGACAATAGCGTGCAGTGAAAAACTGTTAAATGTTTTCTTAGCAACATTATGCATTGAGTAGTTTTCTTTTTTAAAACTCTATATTTTATTATAATTCATTTGACTTTCATTACAGTCACTCATTACAAAATGTATGTGCATTTAATCCATTTCCAAGGGCTGCATATTTTTCCAATCCCATTCTGTACCACAATGATAATGTCTTTGGTCTATGCAAGTATGCATGAAATTTAGGCATTGTCTTTACTCATTTTCTGATAGTTTACTATGGACCATTCTGAAAGGAGGAAAGCTAAGAAAATGCTAACAGTGGCAGATAAGAATATGGAGAAGGTTTCATTTTCCTTTAAGGAATTTGCATTTGACTATCTGTTTTATTATAAGTACAAATAGGATCATCTCAGCGATGATGGCATGCTAGGCTACGAAGTGAGATTAGCTCATATCTTCTTTGTTCTCTTCATTAATTTGTGTACAGAGCTGGTCACACCAGAGATTCTAATTCCAAGTTTCTTTTGCACTAGACTATCATCAAAACAGAGAAAGCAAATGCAACTGCACTTCCTTTTTTGGTTTTGGAAATATTAGCATGAAGAAAAAGAGTGTACTTTCCAAACCTAACTTGTCATCTGTTGGTGAATAACGTAAGTTTACACAAAATGGTTGCAGAACTCATAAAAGAATGGCAAATTTAAAACTTTCTTTCAGATGAATTTGCTCGTGTCTCTGTCTTCAAATAGAACAAACCAAATACCCGAAACAAAAGACAACCTTTTTGAACTTTGGAACTTGCAATAAAATTTCTTCAAGAACACAGCTGTAAATGCTGAAACAGGCTAAATTAATTTAATTTCCTTTAGGGGTATAATAAAAGTATACAGTTATATAAATAAGGTGATTAATTCATACACGTTACAGCTGATGCCCAATATTATTCACAGATTAAAATCCCCCATAGAAGGCAAAAATGATAGACACCTGAGATTCACTGGCTCCACTGCTAGCAACAGAAAAAAAGCAGATTTTTTTTTCTCAGATAACCAGAGTATGTTGATAGTGCTGTTGAAATTTATTCATCCTTTAAATTCAAAACTTCTTTCTGGAAAGTCTTGGTATTATTTAAAATAATAAAATAAAATTAAGCAAAAAAATATATACAGGTATTATTATGAGAAGGATGGCTTTGAAATTATTGTTTTCTTCTGCAATTTTTCAAAATAGAAACTACCCATTTTGACATGCAAATGCCATTAAAATATACCCCAAAACGGCCAGAATAAAGTGCAACCTTTCAACGTTATTGGGAAAAATAGTTAAGTTGGTTATTACCCAAAGCTGATTTTTGTCTCATGCCCTATTTTTGAGAATTCAACTTATCCTGTATGGGTATGACAAAACACAGAAACCTGAGAAAGTCTCACACACCAGAAGACCATTTTCTCTCTCATTGTGCTTATTAGCTATATTACTGGCAATGTCATTCCATATTCCATGTTAATATTTCACATTATTTCACACCGTATATAGTAATCCAGTTCTTCCAAGTACATTGAGATGCATTTTAAGGTTTAGAGTTATCTTTATTCTCTTCTCTGCCATGCTAGCAAAAATTGAAAGCTGAAATTTCTTGAAAAATGTAATAGTTTTAGCCAAACATCTTCCAGTTAAACCACTAGCTCTGCTTTCAGTTATCAGATATATCTTCCCAGGAATAAGCACAAATTTATTATCTACAGCTACAGTCCTGATTTTGCTATTGGTGGGCTTGAACTAAATATTGCAATTCGTCCTGTTTGACTTTCCTACTGGAAAAGAAATCAAGCATGTGCATATTTCTCCTGTAGTTTAAGACATAGTATTAGCTTATCCACTAAATCAATAGAGCTTTTCTGAAAAATTAGGAAGCATTGGAGTTCAGCTCCCTTACATATTTCTTTTCCTGGATGAGGAAAACATAATTTCATCTGTCATAGCCACTAGAAAGTTCTGTAATTGTGTGGTGCGGTCTCCCTATAACATTACACTGCATATATAGTGTGGCACCATGGCAGAGACACAGCCTGAAATCCCAGAGGCATTTTCCCTGTGTTAAGATAGCACTCAGGTTGAATTAAGCTGCAATCTTCTTATTCAGGGCTACTTAACTCTGGTACAGCTGTGAATCGGTGTAACTGTATTTTTTCTAGTTGTGGAGCCATACTGGATGTAGCTCATCTCTACCTGTTCTCCTGGCAGGTAGGTTGATTCAAAATACTTTGAGAACACAAAAACACAAGCTGGTTTGAAAACAGTATTTTTTACTTTAGATTGCTTTAAACCCTCACACATGCAGCTTCTCGAGGTCTATCAAATGTACCTCATGGCAGTTCAGAATTAAAAGCTCAATATCTGAACAGTTAAGTGTAAAAAAGAAAAAAAATACATTTTGATCTTAAAGAATCATTTTTTGTGAGGCCTCACCTGGACCACTGTGTGCAGTTCTGGCAGGAGCTCCTGGAGCGAGTCCATCGGAAGGCTATGAAGATGATTAAGGGACTGAAGCATCTCTCTTGTGAGGACAGGCTGAGAGGCCTGTTCAGCCTCAAGAAGAGACAACTGAGAGGGGACCTCATCAATGTCTATAAGTATTTGAAGGGAGGGTACCAAGAGGAGGGATCCAGGCTCTTCTCAGAGGTGCCAGGCAATAGGACAAGGGGCAACTGGCAGAAACTGATGTACAGCAAGTTCCACCTGAACATGAGGAAGAACTTTACTGTGTGTGACCAAGCACTGGAACAGGCTGCCCAGAGAGGTTGTGGGGTCTCAGTTACTGGAGATAATCAAAAGTTGTCTGGACACATTCCTGAGTAATGTGCTCTAGAGGATCCTGCTTGAGCAGGGAGATGGCTCTAGACAACCCCCAGTGGTCCCTTCAAACCTTAACCATTCTGTGATTTGGTGATTCCATGACTTAGACTGAGAATTTAAACTACTTAATCTCTGAAGGTATTTAGTCCACCCTCCTGCTCAAAGCAGGGCTAACTTCCAAGTTATATCTTATTTGCCATGGCCCCATATAATCAAATTTTAAAAAGCTTTTAAGATGATGCTTTCACAACTTCCTAGGGCAACCTATGCCACTGTCTGACACCTATCAGAGTGTAATCTTTTTTGCTTATGTCTAAATGGATTTCCCTTGCCGCAATTCCTTTGAGTTGCTGACTATTCTTTTGATAATGCATCCCAGCATGTCATGGATCTCTTCCCCGCCTTGAGAAAAGAAATCATGTTCAGTTTGCTTCTCAGGACCTTCACATCATTTTCTGCAAAGCTGTTTTCTAGCCAGCCTGCACCCAGAATGGGGTGTTGCCTAGGGAGAGTCTGTCCCAGGTGCAAGACTTTCTCTTTCTTGAACTCAATGAAGTTCACGTAGGTCCATTCATCCTTCTTGTCACAGTCCGTCTTGAAGGTACTCCTGTCCCCCAGGACACCACTTTTCTTGATCTGAAACGTTTTACGCAGTTTCTGAGGGTGTGGTCTGTCCTTTTGACCATGTCACTGGTGAAGAAATTAAGCATGAGTCCCAGTACTGATAACTGAAGAGTGCCACTATCACCCAGACACCAATTATACTCTGAATTATTGGTAATTTTGATCTTTTTGACCTTTGGATCCTGATGTCTGAGCCGCTTTTCCATCCCCTTCCCAGTTCAGGTAGAAGGACACTGTGTCAAAAGCCTAGCTAAATTCAAGACACAACTGCTGCCTTCCTCTCCCTATCCACAGATTGAGTCAGAGAAGACAACCAGGTTGGTCAAGTATGATTTGTCCATCCTAATAAATGCTGTCTATTCCTAGTTCTTCCTTGTCCTTCAGGTGCCTGAACACAGCTGTCTTGATGGCCTCCTCCACAGTCTTTCCAAGACTAAGACTTTATGGCTTGCCAGTCCCTGGTTTTGCCTTTCTGCCTTAAAGGTGGATGTAATATTTGTCTCATCTCTCTATATAAAGCCATCACCTCTCTGTAAAGTTGGAGAATGATTTTACAAAGGCATTGGGAGGCTGCCTCAGCACTGGTGGATGCGTCTCATCCAGCCCTATGGATATGTCCAGTTTACAGAGTAGTCCCAAACTTGGTCATCCTCTACTGCAGATTGTAGTTCTTCCTCCTGAACTCTGCCACAAGAGATGTGTGAGGCCTAAAAGCAGATGCACCACCCACCCCCAGGCACAGAGGAACTCTCAAGTTTTTCCATGTGACACATTGTTTTAGTGGCTCCACATTCTTTAGTGGGCCCAAGTTTTCCTTTGTCTCCTGATGTACCTAAAAAAGGTCATATCATTTCCAGTTCCAGCTGCAGTCAAGGTAAGGCCATCTAAACTGCATTGCTGCAGGTGCACATGATGCATCTGTCATCCTCCTAGGAACCTTGTCCCCACTTCTACCACCAGTGCACATCTGTTTGCATCTGAATTCAACCAGGATCAGTGTTTCTATATTATTTTTTTAAAAAGAATATAACTCATAACCTAAAAAATAGAAACATACATAAATAAATAAATAAATAAATAAATATTTTTTTAAAGTAACTTAGGCCTTTTCAGTTTGGCTTCTGTAGCTTTCAGGTGCCAGCTTAAAGTTAGGTCAACATAATTTGTACTCTCTCATTCAAAGCAATTGTTTATTTGGACTTTTTAAGATAATGTTAATCAATGAAAAAATGGAATTTAGTGTATTGTGAAGCAGTTCTAAGACATGGTCTAGAAAGTTCAGGTGGTAAAACAAGCACAGAACTTAAGCAGAAATTCTGTCCTTCTATGGATTATGTCTTCCTGTTTAAAATTAATTCAAGCCTCTATAAGCTTCTAAGAGTTTCTAACATGCAAAAGAAAAAATCCAATGAATAGCTGAAAAAAAATTAAAGAGAAATTCCTAGTATGCATCAAAATACATCTGTGAACAGTTTGTTAGTTAAAGTTCTCTCCTTTTTTCTTTACTATTTTGCTTACAGTTCATTTTTACGTTATCAGTTATGACTGGGGGCTTCTAAAATATAAAAAATCATGTTAATTTAGGTGCTAGATTACTAATGCTGTGAAACACAGACTTTCTTCCATCAGGAAGAAATTACTCAGATGACTAGAGTCTACCTTACTCCCACTACAAATAACATTTGACAGACAGAAAAGGTTAAAATACTGAAGACTAGTGATTCGGGCTGTAAGAGTGAGCACTCAGACTACAGGACACAGAGTATCTCTTGTCCATGATGTAGTTACGAGTCCCATTATTCACACTTTCAGGCTGTCCTCTGAAAAGGACAATACCTTTAATGTCTCCTCTGAGTATGCACTTCAAAGGACTTGGCTTGCATCATGTGGAAAGTGTAGCCACACCATTTGGTAGTAGTCCATTTACTCACGAGAGCCAATCTTCTCATCCAGAAATACCAAGAGTGAGAAGGCAGCCTTTTCCATCACATTCCCCCTGAATCAGAAGGCAAAGTGCAGGAGAAAGAGCAATAAATGGATACACCAAGTCCTCACACATGCAAGGAAGCTGAATTGTATTTGCACAGAGAGACATTATTTATGAGTTTTACTTCTTTGAAAATTGAAACTTGAAAACTTCATATTATTTTAAGCACATCATATGTAAAATTAAAATTTGAAACAAAACCAAAACATTTTGTCTTGTATTACTATAATAAAACACTGGTCTTCAGCAGGACAGAATTTCTAACCTAATTGCATCTAAGTTGCAGGCATTGGTAAGAATTTCTTAGTAATTTATTATTTGTTTGAATTAGCACTGGAGTAGGATTGGTTTCTCGAGAACGTTTGTAGTGGCATGATGTGACTCAGAGAGCTTCCACTTCGTTTTCCTGCAGATGTGGAAATGAGGTTTAGAGAAGAATTCTCTCACCTATCCTTGAAGTGTGATCCCTTTTGTGTCACCCTGCTGACCTGTCCTTTCAGGTCAGAAGGGTGACTCTCAATGGTTTCTCACCCTTTTTTATAATTACAATCAATCTCAGGCTTTGTGCCCTTCACCCCCACATAGTCCTCTTGTCCCAAGCAGCCCTTTTTTAATTCCTTCAAGTTATTCCATTGAGTATATTATACCATAACTTGCCTGCTCCTTTTACTCATCTAGCAAGCTTCCAGGTCACATCTCTGATTCATCACTTTTTTTCTCCTTGGCTTCCTCCCTTACACAAATATCATCCTCTGCTTCACATGGCTTACCCCTAACTCTGCCCAGTCCATGCAAGTTGTCCCATTGGTAAAGAGATCTTATCTAATTGATTAGATAAAACCCAAAGTCCTTGTTTAGACAGCCCTTCTATCTGCTTGCAACCTAAAATTTCCAGCATCACTTTGAAAACTTGCATGCATCTTCTATGCTAAAAGCTCGAAAATAAAATGTTTGTGGTCAAGTTTAGTCATTATAATAAAGAGTACATGGAGGAACATACTGAACACTGCATATTTATTGATCTCCTTGTATTAATGATGCTCGTCCTAAAACGAACTCATAAATGTGCTAAACTTTTAGCATTCCAAACAGACTCAGCAGGTTAGCTAGTTAAGGTCATTAGTCAATATTATTTGAGTCCAGATGTTCAGCTGTGTAATACTTAAAATAAAACATCTCAAAAATGCTTTTAATGTTAAGTTTAACAGAATTTCCCGTCCAACATACAAATTTACAAGAAATTAATGATCTCAAAAATGCTTTTAATGTTAAGTTTAACAGAATTTCCCGTCCAACATACAAATTTACAAGAAATTAATGTATCATGGACAGGTAAGTAGGTTTTATGTGTACGTAAATTTATTTGTTTCTTTATTTAGAATACACAGTGCTTCTGCATCTTTTCAGGTATTTGTGTCAGTCCTGCAGCCTGAAATTTAATGATATTTACTCTTGGTGTTTTCTATAAAAGAAAACCTCATGGCATGCAAATTGATAAAAAATAGTAGGAAAGCAGGATTTTTTTGTGGTTAACTTCTGCTCATGCTTTTGGTGCCCAGATCTGCATGATCCTAATTCAGATTATACAACCAAGTAATCATTTATTCTTCCACTACTTCTCCTTTGGGTTTTTTTGGTGGTTTTTTCCT
>VZRQ01002543.1:535726-583226 GCA_013397975.1 Machaerirhynchus nigripectus
TTTTCCTTTTTTGGGGGGGGGAGGGGGGTTTGGGTTTTTTTTTTGTTTGTTTTTTGTTGTTGTTGTTTTGTTGGGGTTTTTTGTTGTTGTTGTTTGTTGTTGTTGTTGTTGTTTTTCTTTGTTTGGTTTGATTTGGTTTTGGTGTTTTTAATAAGCATCTTCAGCTGTTGATGGGCCTATTTTTGCATAAAGTCTTGAGTCACCTGTCTCATGTGTCTAGTTCCAGTTGGCAAGATCCCTTGGTTTTTTCAGCTTCTAAGTGTCTTTGCAAATCTGTCTGTCAGACCTCAATAATGTAAAATACATAGCATGAAAAGGCTATTTTTAGTGCATCAAGTCTCATTGAAATTAATCACAGGCATAAATGCACAGGCTGGACAAGAATGGATTGTCAAATTGTATTAAATAAATTTTAGAAGTGAATCTAATTATGTTGTTGCTCACCACATGTGGGAAGGAATCAAAATGTTGGTAAGATTGTTTGACTGAGGCAGAGTTTTGACTCCTTAACTTCTTGCAGAAAGCACTTGTCATTCTCCTTGGATTATTCCATTTACACTGAGCTACATTTGAACATGGAACAACTGGTGATATAGTACACTGACAACAGAAGGCTTCCCCAGAAGGGGGAGTGAACTCATTACTCTTCCAGTTATGGTCAGTATTACAAGGTGAAGGACCTTTCAAGAACCTTCCTTCTCTTTGTTTCTCTCCCTCTGCCCCCTTATCTCTAGGTCATAAATACCAAGCAACACCTCCCTTTCCAGAGCCACGATATACAACATTTCTTATTATGTTTAATGAGTTTGGGAAATATGATTTATAGCTCCATATATGAACAAATAATATTTATTCATACTATTGCAAACAGAAGTCTCTTATTAACATATTAAATGACTTTTTAAAAGTCAGAACTTGAATAAATTAAGAATTGGAAAACTCAGTAAATTGTATTTCTTAAAAGTTATCAAGTATTAAATTCTGTTCTTACAATGTGAATAAAAAGTGATCTTTAAGTCTAAGGGAAAAAAAAAGAGGGCTTTTCCCTCAGCATTGTGTGTCATCTGTCGTTATGATTTTCAGTTAAAAAATACCAGTATTCATGGCATTTCTTATAGTGAGACAGATGTGACAAAATAACAAAATCTATGTAACATTAAATAAATAAGATGTAAAAATAAATGGAAAAGTTTTGATATTTAATATAACGCAGTCAATTTAAAAGTTTAAAACTGTCTTGCCCAACTTGATAGAAACAGGATTTCTTGTTTTTTAAATAAAATAAATTCTGCAATATAAAACCCCAGGACCTGGAAAACTTGTCTAACAAATTGATATTTTGTTCATTTTCACAGGAAAGGTTTCCAATGTCTATGTATATATAAGGGAAAGGAAAATTATGTCTGTCACTTGAAAATACTTCCATGCTTTGCCCACGCAGACCAAGAAACAGGCATTGCTTTTGATCAAACAGAAAAGCTTCACATTGACTTCAGTGCTTTGGATTTTATCCCTTACACATAGAATAACTTTTTGTATGAATATTGGATAGAATTTTCTTTCCAGTCTCCAGAGATTATAAAAGAAATCATAAAAGAAACATTTAGCAAGAGCCAGAGGCTGTGATGGTGAGATAAGGCTGGGGAACCCAGCCTTCACAGGCTTATAGCACTGTACAGCACCACAGGCTTACAGCACTTTCCAGCACCACTCGCTCTTGGCTCCTGCATGAGGTGTAGATGGCACACTGGGCTTGTTGTCCACCTGTATCTGTACACAGAAATAAATCTCTTCTCAAAGAAGCACTCCCACAGTTTCTGAGGTGTAGAAAAATCAGAGTGAAAAGTGAGCATTTGTGACGTGGGAAGTTCTTCCTTCATCAGACTAAAAATAGTTCAGGCTTTGTCAAAATTTCTCTTGGGTATCTGGAAATGGGTCCAATATTTGTGGGGTTTAGAAATTATTAAATTCACTAAGAAACAGATTGACTTCTGCCACTAGACTTGTAGAAATCAAACCTGCACCCTTTGGAATAACAAGGGAAATTTTAAGCTCTCAAGAAGTTAATCAGTATTGAACATGAATGAGGTATTTCTGTGGAGTGCTTTTTTCATCCTCTGAGCTGTTTAAAAGTAAGCTGCCTTCAGTGTCTGCATGGGAGCTATACAAAAGCCATGAAAAACAGGATATATTTAGTTCGAGCACTACCTGAGCAATTGCTGTCATATGAGAAATGCCTTAAATCTGGACATAGGAAATTACACTGCTATAACTATAGTCAAAGTTTTGTTTATTTGTTTGTTTGTTTATAGTTTCCCCAGACTATTTAAGATTTCTGCAGCTGTCACTTATTTACAAGAAGGGAAGATGTACACTACCTCCACAGTAGTACTGAAATCATTACTCATGGCTCTTTCCTTTAGAAAACCTTTGGAATATTTTATCCAGTTGTAAACTCCTACTTCATATTTAGAAAAACAAATGGGTTTTTTCCCTCGTGTGAATTTTATGCGTACTTGTCTGTCTGCAAGTGCTGGAGCTGTTGTCAGTCTTTAGCTCATCAGTACACAGCCATGTCTTCTGCAACAGTATTAACAACTTTTCTTCTCTATTGCTGCATGGAAAATAGATCCTTCTCAGAGCACAGTATGTCACATAAAATCAAAACAGTAATAAAATATATGCAAAATAAGAACAAGGATCTTCATGGTAATTATCATTATAAACACTTTACATGATCATTACTTAATTTTTTTATCAAATATCTGTTCTTTTATATTGCTTGTATATAGATGTTTGAGTTAATTTTACAATATTACTAAAACTAGAAATAATCTTGACAGTGTAATTCCAAGGTTGTATACACCATAGTGTTCATGTATGTGGAATTGTTTCTTCACCAGAGTGTGCCATAAGTGTGAAAATTCCTTTACAAAATTAACCTAGACTTAAACGTTTGGGGTGTTTTTGTAAATTAGTTATAACACCAATATTTTAGACTGAGAAAAAAGAAAGACATCATTGAGAAGAGGCAAGGGTGATGATTTTTTTTTCTTCTGAAAATTCCATTCAACAGTAAATTTTGTATGTGGCAATTTTTGTGTCAAAATTAATCTCAAAAATGTATGTATGTAAAACTGTGACTTTTTTTTCTTGATTCAACTATCCACCTGAGAGTTTCCTACATGTCATTTTTGTGGGAATACTCCAGGCAGAAGGTTAGGCTAAATAGAGCCTACAAACCCTCCCTCAAGAGTTATAAAACTTTTAACACCATAAACCATTCTGTTGGACTGAGGACTCTGGCAATGAACCCCAATGAATCAGGGATGAACATGAACCATTGAATTTGTTTACGAAAAAGGAAGGCGACTGAAAAAGAGAAGGGAGAAGAGAGTTAGTTCTGGTTTCCATTTGTTAGTCCTGAAACATAGGATCTGTTTCCTCATGTGCTGGCCACACACAAGAGGCTAAAAACAACAGCATACTGCAGTAGTATATCCAGGTATCATTTGATCTCTTGTCTCTGGCATAACACAGTAAAAAAGCACAGGATATGAAAAACAAAACAAAGAGTGCAAATAGCACCATTAGTTGAAAAATGTGAGCAGAACTCTGAAATACACTGATTTTGTGCCATAAAAACTGTTTACAGACTTGAAGCACTTATTTCAGTTGGTTGGGTGTTGTCTTGAGTTTCAGCTTCCTACGGAACCTAGACTTCAGCCAGGCTCCACGTCATCTATTTGCCCGTTCCCAATGTCCCACAGCTTCTCTTCTCCAGCTTCTGACCCACACCCACCTCTCAGTCAGAACTTCAGATTCCTCATTTTGCCTGAAGCCACACCTAGAGCAGCGGGTTTCCTCCAAAGCAAAGCCCACCTCCTGAGCAGCCTGTGCAGAAACTGAAGAAAGTAATTTGTTTTCAGTAAATTCTTGTGGGTCTGTTGGTCCCAGTTAGTAATGTGTATTGCATCTATGTTGAACTGGTAAACGTGTTTCCAGAAGCAAGAGGGTCTCCTGGATGATGAGTTTCTTTCCCTGAATTTTTGCTTCCTCCTTATGTGATTATAGCCATTCAACTGATTAACTTCCAGCTGTGCATCAGTTTGCACATATTCAATGTAAAAAAAAAAAAAAACCTGAAAACCACAGCATCTGCTTCAGAGAAACTTGAAACTGAAACCCCTTACGTTTAACTGTGAGTCAATTTGGGAGAGAAGCGAAAGATACAATATATCTAGGATATTTGATGAAAACCTTGAGCTCTGTGGTGGTTCTCTTAGATTTAGAACAAAGACTAAGACCCATGAGTCCTCAAGGAAAATGCTACCCAAAGAACTTTTTGAGTTGTTCTTTCTTCTAGCCCACGACAGTGCAATTACTGACACGAACTGTTTGCAACGGAAGACACTGAGTAGAACAGGCTCACTGCATGTAATTTCTGGTGTGTGCTTTCAGCCACCAGCACCATCCTTTCCACCACAGAAAGACCTTTTTTACACTGGGGTTTTCACTGACACTGGTAAATTCTCACAAAATGTATCCAACTAATGATAATTTTTGAACTGATTTTACTTTATGCAAAGTAGTTTAATCTACCTAAAAAAAAAACCTAAAAATGGCTATGAAAACTGCAGAATTTGATCCCATGGGTGCCATCCAGGAGTCAAAATTTACTATATATTCAGTGTGTAATCTTGAATTACAGGAAGAAAACATTTTTCTTTCTCTTCAGTGCTTCTCTGGTGCCATGACCTACTGTATAAATATGGGGGGAAAATGGAAAATAAAAATATTTTTTATGTAAATATTTTGCATAAAATACACTTTCAGTGTAAAGCTTATATTTACATTATTAGTTTCATGCTGCAGTTCTTCAAAGTGCTTTTTGTAATCAATATTTGAAAATAAAATTATTTTATTTTAAAATATCTACTGTTAGGCTTTTAAGATATTCTTACACACCATGGTCATATTTACTGCCTCCTGCCCATAGCATATTTTTTATTTACACTGTACTGAATGTACCTCAGTCTATGAAGACATCATGTCAATTTTCAAAGCCTTTGTTCTGGAAATATGCATCACATCTGCTACTGCAATATAGTGATTTAAGTCTATTTATGTCCTTTAGCTGAGTAGTACTAAATAACCCTGTTTCTTACTTACAAAACAAAGCATCCATGTTGGCAGATTTCAAAATTCATTTTCCCCTACATTTCTTTAGCGTTCCCTAGTCTTTTGTCAAAGGATCTTATTCCTCTAGAAGGCTTATTTGCCATTATTCAGAACTAAATAACTTTCTCCTTTTATTTAATAATTATACCTAGGAATAATATTCATATAGCACCTAAATAATGTATTTTACATTGTTATTCTTGAGTAGTGAATATGTTTAGATTTCAGCAGAAAAAAATATAACTATATCAGGTTTTGCCAAAAAGTCCAGAAAGCAAGATGAGAATAGAAGACTCTTTCTCAAAAATTCAGAGGTTTTGAAAATCTTAGATGTCTATATAGATGACATATGTGGTGGTGATCCTATAATAATAACTTGTTAATTCACCTTTCATGTCACATTGCATCACCAAAAGTTGTTCTGAGATTTCTGCCAGCATGTTGGACGGATTCTGATGTTTTACCTGATGTTTGTTACTGCTGCTTTTAAAATCAGTGTACAGCACAACCCTTTCTCAAAATGGAACTGTTCATAGTATTACTGACACAACAAAAATTATGCTAGTGCCATTTAAATTTTTTGTAGTTGGGTTTGGTTTTTTTTTGATTTTTAAATTATTTTTGAAAGATTTAGTATACAGGTAGGGATTATCAATGAACCAACAAACGCCTACCTCCTAAATTATATGCATGGTCAGGTTTCACTTAAAGCAAAATGACAAAATGAACTCAAAAGCTTGCAGCAGCTATCCCATAAGTTTAGTAAAATAAGAATTCATAAGGTGATGCAAATTAGGTAAAAAAAAAAATCTGTCCTAGAAGCAAGAACCAGCCTTTTTGCTCACGAAAAAACCTTGTTCAAAGATATTAATTTCTTACACTCAAAATCATTTTACAAAAAAAATCAAAACCACACACACCAATGCCTTTGATTTCTCTTAGAAGAATACTTTTAATCTCTGAAAAATTATTTTCCTCTCCATGGAAAAGGGAAAAGAAAAAAAAAATCACGAAAAGAACCTACCTCAGTGTGAGTCGCAAAATATTTTTTTCTTTTGGGGAGAGAGTAATTTGGGAGTAATGCCATCCTTAGTGCTTTCCCCAGAATTGCTATTATATTTATTTATTTATTGTGCAGCTAAGAAAACGCCGTGGGTATGTTGGATCACCCTCTGTGATGTGGCAGTAGGCATAAAATCAGTGGCTCTCTGTAACTCCCCTGCTTAACATTCAACAGAGAGGGAGAGGATCTAAATGTAAAACCTGGCTCCGAAACACCACTGTCAACTTCCTGCCCTCCGACAAATGATCCAGAGCTACTCCACATCAGGATGGAAATGTGTTAGACACTAAAAACCACTGCTTGCATGACATCATTCCATAACAGATTACACTGTAATGTTAGGAATGTAATCATTAGCATTTAAACATGCATAAAATTTAATTAACCTACTTACCAGTTTGCTTAGAACTTTTGAAGGGCTACCTAGAGTCCTCTCTAAGCATTTTATTGCAGAGTTTTGGAAAGCTCACAAAAGAGAGAAGTTCACTGGGATTTTTCTCCCTAAAGCTGATGAGCCATGACAGATGAGCAGATGACCCGAGTTAATTATTATTGAATTCGTTATTACTGCTTTGTTGTCACCCAGCTCAGCCAGGGTAAAATGATGACAGTAGGTATCTCATTAAAACAGCTGTTTCAATTATGTAGCGGCAAATATTTAAAAAGCGGGCCTTCCAAGTTTAAAGCTGTTAGCAAAGTTTGTTTGTGCTGGTTGTGCCAAGATTCTTTGACCGAAAAAGGAGGGGAGAAATATAGTGTTCGTCTTAATTGGTTGGGGTAGGAGGAGAGGGATGTTAAGCAGCAGAACATAAAAGGTTGAATATGAGCTCCAAACAAATTTCCCGAGTTTGTGGTTGAATTTGTTTTTTCTCATCTTTGGTTAAATTCAGTTTTGTTTACTGTACATCAATTACATTTAGACAGTATGACAAAAGAGGAGTGTTTGTATTGATTTCTTTCCAGCTGGAGGAAGTGATATGACTGTAAGGTTTGTTTTGGTTTCTTTTTTCGGTGTTGTTGTTTTGTTTTTAACTGTTTATTGTTTACTAGTTGATATTCATATTTATTCATTTTGAGCAGTAAGAGGTTATTACCTCCTACATAGACAAAAACAAGTCCTGTCTCAGATGCTGTTTCATAGCCTCTCAATAGATATTTTGATCTCTAATAGGAGCAAAAATTTTATTTGATTGTACCCTTTCCCTAATATGGTTTGCATCGTCATGTTCAGCCCCTTAGAATCGGTGCATTTCTCTGCAATGAGTGCCTTGATGCCTCTGTGTACTTAGGTTTTACACCCTTCTGCTTTCATTTTAGTTATATTTCCACAGGACAAGTATAAAAGCACAGAGTTCTTGACAATGGCTTGACTTGAACCTGTCTCAGAAGAACATCCTATAGATGTTCTTCCATTATTATGATTATAACCAGATAATTTCTGGTTAAGATGTAATTTCTGGCTAAGAGATGTTCTGTAATAGTGTAATTCCTCTCACAATTATATTGCCAACAATAACCTCAAAGTCATCATTACTGAGGTAAATGCCTAAGTGTCCACTAAGAGTGAGTCTGTGCTTGGGATAAGGTATCTATCCAAGGTGATGGATATCTGCTTAAACAATTTCTGTAGCCACAGCAATGAGTAGCATGCCCTCAGTGGCCTGTTCTACCCAAAATCACCTCATTAGAGAGGGCTGGGTGCTACAACCATATGGATTTGAGAAAGGAAAACACTTCTGTGTCGTTATGCTTCCTACTGACTACAGCTACCAAAGTCGGGATTTCCACAACCTGCCCTATTTCCCAATATGAATTCTAGCTGGGTAGAAAAAGAGAATTTTCGGCCACTTTATTGATTTATGGACATTCGACACACTAGTTTTAGCAGTTGTTGAGTCGCTGGCAGCAAGTTCTAGAGCAGTGGTCACTGTGAATATGCAGATTATCTCAACAGGTGTGGGATGTCCAACATGTCCAGAAGTCATGCTTAGGCTCAGGAGATCCATTCATGGTAAATTCTATGTATCCAGACAGTGTCGGACTTTCAAAAAATGGGCCACATGTAATTTGTCCATTTAAAACCTTGCGTGTAGGAATAAGAGAGCCCAATGACAGTCTCTCTGATGTTAGATCAGGAGCTTTATGAATTTTCCTACTCATGGAAATACATAAGGAACATCTTTTAAACTTATGTGTGGATTTTACTGTCAGCCCAAAGAAGTTGAGAGAATGGTGTCTCCTGTTAAAAGGGAAGTAATGTACTTAATCAGAAGCTATAACAGGCTGTATATAATAATCTTACTCCTGAAAGCATAACAGTCACTGCTGTTTCTCTCAAAAAATGTGATTATTATTAAAAATAGGTACTTTTCAGAGAAAATGCAAAAGCATATTTATCAATACCACTAGTTTTCTTTATTTTTAGAGTAAAAAATGCCTGTACAACTCCATTTTGGCATGTGCTTGACTGTTAATTGTTTCCATTTCAGAGAATCTAATGCAATTGCTGCTGAGTGGCTCTTCTTTCCCACTAGTCCTGTTTTGTCTTCTTATGAGGAAAAAAGCATCCGCAACCAGGATTTTTTCTTTAAAGCTGTATATAAATTTTGTCACTGCAGTGAAGAGCTCTTACCAGGTGTCCAAGCATCTAAATTAATTATAGCTAGAGGATAAAGCTCTGTGTTCAGAAAAGTTATAGATGAAACTTGGGAGTGAGGGGGAAGGGTTGTCTTACAGGTATCATTATGTTGAAGAAGCTTTTGAGATAAAAAAAGAACATCTGAAGTCTTCATTAGGAATTATAAATTTCTAAGTCTCATCATTCCAATTGCAGCCTTTGGGCACTAGTAAATATTCCAAAATGAAGCTCAGCCACCTTCCTCTGTATTCTACATAGACTTCCCTATGGTTTAATGTGGTTTTCAGCAGTAATCACAATTATTCATCTCTCACGTGGTAGAAAATATGCTGTGCCTTTGTACTAAATTCAGGGACATGGGACAGCCTTTACTATATAATAGGAAATAATCTGGCCCCATCTAATACAAATTTTTGTCTTTGGAATCCCTCCCAGCTGAATAGTACACGCAAGGTTTTCCTTCAAGGCAGAAAAATTGCTTCACTGCAGAGAAGCCCTACAAATGAAGTCAGACCATCAGGGAGAGTCATACTCCTGATGGCTGAGGGTAATGTACCTGCCTTTCTGCTGATTATGTACTAAGCAGAAAGGGAGCAATCCCAGGGAGGAGCCTCAAGGCAGAATCATGCTGAAGAGAAAAGGGCTGTGTGGTGGAAGGGGTGACACCTGGTGCCCTTTCCAAGTGTTGGATGTGAAACAACCCTTTGTGGGAAAAGGGGGTCAAAGCCCCAGAGCAGTCAAGGGTATTTGTAGCACTGATTGGAAATGAGAACTTGGACTGCTTCTTGGTAGGAGATGCAGCCACCTTTCCAGTTCTTTTGATTTGTTGGTTTGGGGTGTTGTTCTCCTCCTGGGCCACTTCTCAAGAAATACAGATATGAGAAGCCCTGTAGAGGGATGGCAAAATGCAAAAGAGAGACAAGGGTCTTAGAAAGAAGTCTCATTTCTCAATTACATTTTGAAACCTGTGATTTTGTGTGATTTGTCCCAGAAATCAACTCAGTAGTTTTGTCCAAACCGAGTTTTGAGTTCATTTGTTCCCACAATTGAAAAATGAAGTTTCAAAGTAGAATTTCAGGGAATAGTGCAGTAAGATGCAATGACATGAGACTTGGAAACATTCATTAAGAGATCTGGAGATAATCTGATTAATTTTTCTTTGCTTGAGTGTTGGGAGCTTTTTGTTTTTCTTTTAGTTTTTTACTTTCCTCTTTGTTCTCCCCAATTTCCCAGTTATGAATTTAGGGCTCTTATGGTCAAATAGGCATTATTATTTATTAATTGGGGGTTTATTATTTCTTATCTAAAATAGATATAAAAGCAATTAAGAATAGATATAAAGATTAAAATCAATATTAATTTTCAAGTTAAGGGTTATTTTGGATACTTTCATTCAGCCATAGGTATACATTGGTCTATAGCTACCCTCGTGTTTTACTTGATACCATATTTTGGCACCTTTCTTCAGTAAAATTTTCCATAATATTTTGGGTTGGATTTTTTTATTATTAGAAAGTATTAGAAAGTATTATGACAGGGGAAAGTATCAAAGTATGTAGGAGTGATAACCTGCTATATTATCCAATGTATCTGTCTCCTTTTTTTTTGCAATGGCTGGCTTCTTTTGAAAAATAAATAAGTAAATAGTCAAGATTTTGAAGAATAAGCTCTTCACATTATGTCAGGTTTACTTCCCAGTCAGCTTCACTGATGAGTAAATGGCTATTGTTTTCCAGTAATTTTGTTCTGAAAGAATAGTGACCAGCAAGAGAAATTTTCAAGAATGCCTGTGGTGCTGAGAATTGCAAACCCTACTTTTCCAAAACAATTTAGGAAGCACTAAGGCTGTCAGAAGTGTTGTCTTTAGGAGGCATGTTTTTGTTTAGCTTGAGTAAAATTCCAAAGGACGCCTGCTCTTCAAGATAAGTAACTTTGGTTTTAAAATAAGGTTAGATATTATTTTTGAGATAGTTACAATTTTATTAATATAGTTTGAGTGACCTTTGTCTGAGTGAAATAGTCTTATGTGCAAGAAAAGGAAGGATGGAAAAAACTTCACCTGAATTTATGTTTTCTTCTTTGATCACTGCACGTTTGTTTAATACTATTTTTTCAGAGATTTCAGTGGCAAATCAGTAATAGTGTGGAATGGCTAAACTGTTTGGCAGGATGCAATATTCAAAAATAAAAATATATAAAAGTTTGTTAACGTTTTACCAGCTAAAGTGTGATGTCTGCTGAGTAGGTTTTTATTCCATATTTTCCTTTTATACCATATTGTTTTTGTGCCGTAGTTGCCTAAAGACAGCCCTCTTAGCTATGATCTAATCTGGGTCATGTTTTCCCCTTTCATGATAATTTCATGATAATTCACCTTTTACTCTCCAGCTGCAGTCCTTCATCTTTGCAGCCTATTAAACCTACACCTAAAATCTCAGATTAGTTAAATGATGCCTACCATTGTAAAGCCTTTCATTTATTTAATTTCCAAACTTTTTTAGAATGACTTCAATATTTGTTTAAATTCACAGCTTTTACAGTCCTGTCTGAAGTTGGAAAGGTAGCCCCTGTGTAACTATGTTCCTTCTTTTGGGAACTTTGGGAAGCATTGATCAATTTAGGATCTGCCATAAGCCTCTGTTCCAATGTCCAAGGACATAATCCAGGTTTAGGTCCACATCTAAACTTAAGCTACATTGTGAGCAGCTCTGCAGCTTTCCAACATTAGCAGCATCTTATACACTAGAAGCAGAATCTGTGCAAATGCATCCCCCCTCCTCATTTGTATTGATAGACAGCTTTCACATAAATATGAAATATTCTGAGTGCCAGGAAGTTATGAAGGGAAGACATTCAATATCTTAGAAAGCATAACCCATCACCACAGTAAAAAACCTCTCTAGGAGTTCACTACATGCCAAGCATGGAGAAATCATCAATTATTTCAGTAGTTTGTACCTCAGACTTTTTTCCCTGATATGTCCTCAATGCTCTTTTCTTGTTCATATTTTGATCACGTTACTAATTATCCCTGTGACAGCAGACAGGTCCCACAGAGCCACACTCCTTTATGGGGGCTGAGTGCACCCACCTTTGTCTCAGTATAATGTACTGCAGCACCGCTATTCAGCATCCCAACCCCCTCCTTCCTTTTCTTCCTTCCTCTGCTCTCCCCCTCCCCTTTCTCCCCAGATAGTCCATTCTCCCAAGGAAGCAACCATAGCAGAAGTCTCTCCTGATTCATTACCATTTCATCGTAAGAACAGTACTTTGTAAAACCATAGGCAAGCACAAATGTTGAGGAAAGGACATAATACATGCAGATTTGTCATGAGTTTTGTAATTACCTTTGCATTCTTCAAGGAATCCCAGAAGCATAAGGAAGGAAGGAAGTAGCGTTGTTTTGGCCCCAGATGACTTTAAAACTATGGTGCATTGCATTGCGGGATCCTATTAATAATTAAACTATCTGTCACTTACCAACAACATACATTCCAAATTAAATTTAAGCAAAAAGAAAAAAAAAGATCATTTGGGACTGAATTAGCAGGCTTCAGAGAGAAATAAATAATAATCAAACATCTGTGTTCTAAATAGTACGTGCTTTATCAGACAAACAACTGTTACCATCTCATTGTATAAAATGGCTTGGGGAAAACACCGTAGCTCAAAAGCAAAGTCTCAGTTAGAAAAGAGAAAAAAAAGTTCATTAACAAGTCAGGAAGTGATTGAAAGTTGCCATGTTGCTGTATTGCCTTTTTCCTCCGTTGTCTCTGCTGGCAGTAAAGCTGTATTTATTTTAGTACTCGATTCAGTGGACAAATGGCAACTCCAAAGCTAACGAAAAAAATGCTAATGGCATACATTCACAAAGTACAGCAGCTGAAACTTCCAAATATTCTGAGCATCAGAATATGATCCTATCTTCCTTACTTGCTGAGTTTTCAAGCACCTTGTCTCCAGTGAAGGTTGTAGGGTTTATTTTTGCCAACGACAAGATAAAGGATACCAAATTAACAAATAGGAAAGAGGGAGAACTTACTATTATCTCCATGCTGCCAAGACATGCTGCTAAGGCATGCTGCTGACCAGACATTAACGCATTGCTAATATGCACAAGGGGGAAAAAATGACCCAAATAAAACAGTAATAAATAACAATGCAGTACACTAATTAGCCTAGTGCAATATTTCATAATAAGCAAGCTATTTTTGTCCTTCCTCCTCTCCTTACATCCATCTTTCAGCCTCTTGGAAGCCATTGGGATAGCTTGAGTTTGCAGGATAATAAACCAAATAAACTCATCATTTCGACTATAACAGGATGACTTTCTCTGTGACTCCGAACTTCACATTCCCTTTTTCCACACCAAATCATGCTCTCTACTGTATCCCTACGACTGAGGAACAGTGGTGGATAGCTACAAATGATCCATGACAAGATAACACACAAAAATCTAATGATAATACAGAGAAAGCCTTGAATATTTCATATCATTGTTAGGAATATTTTTTCCTCTTTTCCTGAGCTCCAGCACTTGATAGCTGCTGTTCCTTCATGTCTGCAGGTTAGGATTCCGCTACCTTTTGAGCAGGCGGCTGTCTGTTTGTCTACTCCTTAGGTAACTGTGTTAAAATATCCTATTCCAGCTGTAACACTTGTTTTACAAGAGCCCTGGTTTTGTCTGACACAATATGGAACAACATTTGTCATTCGTTATCAGGGGTGATATATTTGTTAGCCTGCAGAGAAACATCTGCTGTGCTTTAATCTCTAGTGTGCAGGCCAATATTCATAGGATACAGCTGCATAAAATCACAGTATTAGATGGGGCTGTCCAGTCTGACATGAAGGCTAGCTGGCAGGCAGACAGAAACAGATTTTATTATCTGCCTTTTACATATTTATTTATGTCAAATATTTCTGAGAATCCATACATTAAAGCCCTTTTTATGCATTGTTGTTTTGCGGTGACAAGTCATCGACAGCCAAATGAGAAATTTATGTTACATATTTAATATGGACATCTGAATGATTATCAAATCTATAGAAGCCAAGCCTGCCCAATCACCCCTAAATAATGGATGAGAAGTGGATGTGACTCAATTTGTTCAGTATAAAACCTAGACGACCTCTGTCTCTCATTTCATCACTGCAGCACTGTCATTATTTGCTTCTATTCATCTCACTTGGCATCACTCAATAAAATCTGCACATGATAAAGAGAATAACCTTGGTCAATAGTAAGAATGCACGAGGAGGAAAAATGATCATTTCCTCTCCTTCACGATGGTGCCACAATGTACACCACCATGGCTATATGAACTTCACGTGGATGCTGGTACGTAGTCATAAGAAAGAGGAGACAAAAACTTTATTGAGACAGTTGGATACAGGGAGGAGGGATGGGCTGGATTAATGTCCTTTCATTTCGTTTGTGGATTTATGGTGAGGAAATTTTTAAGAGGGATTTAAAACAGAAGAAAAAAAGCCTCTGGAAATATGGCTTTATTTAAAATAATTGCAGAAACATTCTTGCAGGGGAAAGATGGTGTAAGTATTTTATAGAAGTTGCAACAAATTCTTCTGCTGCTATCTAGCAAGGGCTTGATGGTCCCAGAGAATATGTTTTTCATTGAGACTGCCAAATATGCACTTGCAAGAACAGACCATGTTAAAATAACTGGTCATTGTAAAAATCTGACGAAGAGGAAGTAGAAAAAATCAGTTGTGCAGGTTGGATTTTGAAAGCAAATTATGCTCTTTGAAAATATTTCAGTAGGCTGCCTGTGATCATGAAAGTCTCATATCTAAAATTATATATTCACTTCCCTTTTCAAAGGTGGCTTAGTTGGGTTGACATGTCAATAAATGAATGCAGGAATGACAAAGGTTAACTTCATATGCATCAAGATGAGAAGGCTTCTGAAATGTCCAAAATGTGTAAGCAGATTTCATGGAAGAAGGAAAGATGACCTATGTCACGCTCAGTAGAGCACACTGTAATTTTATATCTCATTATTCATACCAATACCCTACAAAAGATTCATCAAAATAGACAAAGCTATAGAAGGTTGCAGTGAAAAATGATAGGAACAGAAGGTTAGGAGGGGCATAAAGGACAGGAAATTGTAAGCAAAAGGCAGGCAGATCTGGGCTGCAGTGTGCTGATTAAGGATTGGGTTACTGCTACATTTAAAAAAGGAACGGAGTCAGTAAGTCTGAGGATGTTGGCTAGACAGTTGCAGACTATTAGTGCAGAAGCAGCAGCAAAGTATCAATCTGAAAGTTTGAAAGGGATGAGTAAGAATCACAAGGAAAGTAGGTAGTAAAAGAAAAAAGGGAACCATGGGTACATAAGGAGATGGGATCATAACAGGTCAAAACATAGGTATAGCATTGAATTCAAGACTGATGAGGAACACAGAAGCAGCATTGTATAATACACAAGTGAGAAATTATTGAAGTGGCTTTGCATATCCATACTATGTAGATATTTATCGTGGGCTTGTCACGTTTTCTTCTCAAGTAGTTCAGCAGAGTAAATTGCAAGTCAGTGTCACACGTGAGGGAAGCTGTTTGGCAGCCTCATAGAGCAAAGCAACTTGGTTTCCAAAGAAGAACTTGTGGTGGACTTTGAAACAATTTTAGATGAACAGAAGAAGCTCCCAGTTGAGGACAACATTTGAAATGCAGCTGTCTCAAGAAAGAAAAGGGTCTTTGCTCCAGCAAGAATTAGCTGCAGAGGATGAAGTGAAAGACAGGGGTAAAATGGTGTGGCAGAAGAAAAAGAAACAGGGATACAGGACCACTAGGATCAGAGAGAAGACGCTGATATGTGTTATCAAAGAGAAAGTCGGTGTTAATTACAAAATAACTTGGTAAATGTATGGAAGAAGCAAAGAGAAAGGGAAATACCAGCTTCAGCAAATGTCTAAAGAAAAAAACAACTAAGTAAAACTATCAAGCTGTTCACCTAAATTCAAGTAAACTACCATGAGGTGGAAGATGCCCCACTGTTCAAGAATATCTTTTCTGAAAAGTTCATGGAAAAATGAAGAAATGAAGGTCAGAGGAGACCAGGTCTGGCAAGACCATTTAGAGCTGTAAAGCTAGTATGTAACAAAAAGGGTATAAGTAATGAAAAGTATCTGGTGGGAGTATTCAGAGACATAATTAGTCAGAGGAAATAATCATATTCAGATGAGAAAATTATGTTGAATACTTAGTCATGTGGGTCTCTAGATAAGGGGGTTATTTGGGGTTCTTGAAATGCTGTAGATGATGCCAAGATAAAAGGGTACCTGAAGCAGTAGGTAGAGATTACTAAGCAAAGTGCAGGTTAAGTATTGAGTATCTGCAGGGTGTCTGTCGGGGGTGAGGACACTGGAGAATTCTCTTTATTAGACAGTGAGAGAAAGAAGATGGATCACAGAAGGAGATGAGGTTGTGGAAGGGATGAGAATTTTCCTATTTCTTACAAATTATAAGAATATAACATACTATTTTCAGGCTAGGCTAGGAATAGATAAAATTCCTTCTGAAATGATTTAATGAATAGTGCAGTGGAAGTAGAAATTGTAAATAAAGATGAAAATAAAGAAAATGTTGAAATGACAACAAAAGAACTTAAAAATATCTCATTTGTTTTGAATGCAGCAGGAATATTTGTACAAGTATATTAAAGTTCCTGAGCTACATCAGGTTTATTTATTTCTATTTCTCCATAAGGACAATGTCATTCTACCATTAAAATCAAAATTAATGGCAAAATTAAAAAGTTACCACTTTCCTTCTTGTCACCTCTGTCTATACTCACAGATGTTACTGATGTCTCTAGGTTGAAATAAGAGGGGCAAATTAAAAAAAAAAGCAAATGTATCATGTTAAGTTGTCCAGGACTGTGCTCAGGTGAGAGCTTTAGTTTTGTTTGTTGTCAGAACTGTAGAAATAAACTTGATACAGCATGTCTGCATGCTCGGGAATTATCTGGGAAAAATCACATGAAAAGGCAACACCAGTTAGGAGTGGTGAATTGCTTGAACTTGTTTGCAATAGTCATGAGCAGTTTGATCGTTTCCCCAGCCTTTTGAAGCCGTGTGATTTGTGCTGTAAAGCTAATGCTGGCAGTAAAGAACCCATGTCTATCTGTTAATCAGGTTGAAGATGGCAGCTGTTTCACATCAAGAGGATTTTAAGACAAAAGAAGAATAAAACACAGGACAGAGAAAGGAAAATTCTAATCTTTGTCAGAGTCTAAAATTAATCTTGATGATTTAAACAATTGCAGTGAAGGTCTCTGTGTATGCTGAAGATAGTGGGGAATACCGTGTTTCATTGATGAAGCATTGATACAATTGGCTTCGGGTCTCATTGAATGCCTTGAAATCCTTCCAAGTTCCTTTACTTTTCAAAGTCTCTAGCATGTTGGAGAAAGTTACCATTTCATCCTTTGTTGCCACAGCCTTCAAAATGGCAATAATTTTTGTGGCTTTTATTCTTAGAGTTATGCAAGAATAAAGGTTATTGGATATTATCTTTCTGTCATTTAAAGGAAGTTTTTCAAATCTAGCAGAAGGTTTCTTTGATTTATTCCAAATGTTTCTTTGTTTATATCATGTTCTGACCTAATAATAAGACCCACTATGAGAAAGGACACTGCTGTTTTTTAGCTTAGATGAAGTTGGAAAGAGTTCTGAAGTGTAGGATTTCAGTGGGGGAAACCCTTGTCTCTTTGCAGTCAGTAAGGTTTTGCTGTTGCCTTCAGCTGAGCCTAAACTCACCCCACTATGCACGAGGAAGATCTGTGCTGTGTTGTTTTGGATTTGAGCAACTCCAACAAGGTTTTGTTATGTTGGTTTTATGACACAAATTAAACACCACCACCCAGGGGATTCTGGTTCAAATGATCACTATTTAAAGACTGTACTGGATGTTATTTTATTAATATATTAATGAATATTATTTGATTCTAGAAAAAAATAAATAAAGCAATTAAGCCATACTGGTAAATAGGTAATATACTCATTGTAACTTTTCCTTCCTGATCCAAAAGCAGCTCTGTATGGAGTGATTGTTAATTTTATAGGTGCATGGTGAGATATAGAACCATGTTATAAAAATATCTCTGCCTAACACATCTAGCCAGTGTCTTGCAATCAATTCATTTTGAGACTCATCCCACTCTTCAAGAAGCCTGATACAGGCAATACAATCCACCCCACAATATTTTATCTTTTTGCTTCCACAAATTGCCCACAGCTGAAGGCTAAGAAAGGGTAAGATTATAACGCTTTCTTGTACATAGAAACATTAACAGTTCTCAGTCTTATAGTATGAAATCTATAACTGGAACTTTAAATGGATACCAGTGGGAAGGGCATGGGCTCACTCTTCAATGAGACTCACAATGTTTTTTTAGTCCATGAATGGCTCAAGATTACAGACTTTATGTTCATGGTGGCTTTAGGTTTTTTAAAGAGGGCTTTTATGGCTCTCTGGGTTTTGTAGAGTTGGATAAGGGCACCTGGTTTTGCAGATGTGGAGAAGTGAATAAATAGTGCTAATAAAAATCTTAAACACTCATCAAGAATTTCCTGAAATATTTCCTCAGTAACATGCTTGGCACATATTTGCATTTATTTTGTCATGTACACAAAAAATATGGTGATGAATATATACTCTGTAATGTATCTTTGTACATTTAACATGGGCTTACTAAGATTACCAAAAAGTCATAATAGTCACATATGCAGTCTCTGGAGAGGGAAAAAATGAAGCAAATTTCAATACATGTTCCCAAAATGCAAGGTTTTATCTTTTAAGTTGCTAAACAGATTTAATACATGTTAGTGCAGAAACCTTGGTTAAACACTAGGCTCTGGTGACTTTTGATCTTGTTTGTATCACAATTGTATACTATGCATTGATAGTATACTCATTTATGGGCCTATATATTCATTCAGATGCTTTGTTGTGTCTTTTTTTACCTGAATGAAAGTGGTTTCTTTTTGTTTTCCCACTTTGTTCCGCTCTGTTCCCATACCTTAGCAAAGCTGGCTACAACTGTTCTGTAGCTGAATACATGGGCAATTATTTTCAAACAGCTGGAGACTTTTTAAGGCTCATTTTTCTGCTCTGTGAGGTATTAGTAGGTAGCTCTTCTTTCATGATGGATTGCATGGTCCTGCCTGAAGACTACCTATATTTTCAATCTCCTTTTGCTAATACTTAACAGTGAAAAGGTCTGTAACTTGAACCACACAACTATCAGGTTCCACACAGGAGCCTCACTATTTGGCAAATTATTTGCCTTTGTTGCATTCATTTTTGTTTATAAAATACTAATTACCTCTTTTATTGTTTGAAGAGATTAAAAGTTAATAGGAGAAACTAAATAAACAGAATGCCATTCTGCACAAACTATATAAGCTGGTAATTAATTTCTGGCCTCCTCTGAGCTAATTAACTCATATAAAGAAATGAAGTTAATGAACCATAATTCTAGTCATACAAGTGTAGATACAAGCAGTTTGACTTAATGAATTAATAAGATATTTCCTTTCTTAGAGGTTTTTCAATTGTCTTCCTAGTCTGTAGGCCTTCTTAATGTTTCTTTCTGGCTAAAATATTTAATAAATTTCAGGGCAACCTGGAGATGGGACTTCACAAATTTTACTGTCATGTAGGAGACCACAGTTTCAGAGCAAACAGGGAATTCTAGCTCAGCTGGGTGATGAAACTTGATACACAGCAGAGATGTCTTATCCTGACTTGGAGGTGATGCAGTAACCATCTTAGACTGAAAAGTAACAGTGTCTGAAAATGCAGTCACTTTGCTTTATCTGGACTGAGGCACAAAGAAAAATGAAATAATTAATAATTATAATGATATCCCTTTGGCTGAGTGAAAGGATCAATTGTTAGTTTAGACTGCTGACAACCTCATTCCTATCAGCATTTCATCTGGAATTTGCACTGTTATCTGAGCAGGCTATAATCAAAACTTGAGTTGGATGTATAATTCTTAGTTAATCTTTAGCAAAAGATTGTTTATCTCATGCTCCCTTGATTTTCTGGAAATAAGACTTATTTTGCCTGTTTGCTACAGTACCAATACAATGTTAGCTTTTACTGTGCTAAATTGGTACCAAATACACCCCATGCTAAAGAAAGTAATATATCCAGTCTGACAGTCCTTGGAAAACCCTATTTCCGTGGCTTTGCTTTATGAGTCATCCCCCTGTAAAACTTTCTGTGATGCCATTAATACTCCCTGAAACAGAGTTGAGTCTTGCGCATTTATGAAGTACCAAAACCCCCAAAATTCCACACAGTATAGTTTTCTGCAAGACTGATTTTCCGTTTTTTTCATTTCAAGGGATGAAACATTTTTTATATTACTTTACTTTATTATTCATATTTTACAAACATTTTAGAATTATTTATTGATAAGCAATCTTGTGAACATGATGCTTCTAACACATTAAGAAAAAAGAACATAGGCAGAGAAAAAAAAGATTTTAAAGCTGATTTTTCCCTTCAGTACTGGAGTACAGAACATAATTGTACATCTGTTATGAAACCTGGAACTTCATGAATCAGTGAAAGGATTCTGTTGATTTCAGATGGATTTGCATCTCTAATTATTTCAGAAGAAGAAAATAAGAGAGGTAAAAAATCTTTACATATTTCTGAAGGCCACACTGCTCTATATACATATATCCCTTGCTTCTTTTCCCTTTTAGATGAAAACTTCTCTTATCCTATTGTTTTAAACATGTCAT
This sequence comes from Machaerirhynchus nigripectus, assembly GCA_013397975.1. Taxonomy (NCBI): domain Eukaryota; kingdom Metazoa; phylum Chordata; class Aves; order Passeriformes; family Dicruridae; genus Machaerirhynchus; species Machaerirhynchus nigripectus. The sequence goes on from VZRQ01002543.1 coordinate 556,395, forward strand.
TTACTTACGTGTCAGCAGTCTCTGTTTCAGACCTCTGACCTTGGACTGTGACCAGGTGATCAATTTTGTTTTCCTTGGGCCTGAAAGCACAGCTGACACAGCTTTAGAAATGTATTTCATCTTGATTTAGTAACTTTCATTTATCCATCTCCATTATTTACTTAAATGCTAAGAGTACATCCTTTCTGGGCTATTTGTTTCTAATTGTTGAGGTAGACACACATAAACATGCTGCAGTCACTAAAAGTAAACGGTGTCTGGCTGCTGATAGTCTGAACATAAAATGACCAGGGCTTTTTAGATTCAAAAAAATCTCTTATATAACCACAGCATCATTTGTTATTAATGAAAAAAAAAAAGGCTGCTTAGTACCAACATGCAATGTAATTAAAAAGCAAGATTCCAATAAAACCCATTTCAAAGCAACTTGAAGCTACTTCAACCCGTGAAGAAAAACTTAAGCATGACAAAATATGATTTTCCTAAGGAAAAGATTGGTGCAGCATTTCAGGTTTTGCACAAATAAAAATACAATTTCTTTTTTTTTGGTTCTGAGTCCATTTCTCTGATGCTGCCTGTTAATAGATCCTAAGTATTAGATCCAAATACTTTGTCCCTCCAAATCCATGCATAGCAGACTCAGAGCACTGGCAGTATCACAATGACGTTCTACCATAGCTTCATGTGGAAGGTATCTGCAAAAAAAAATGCTGCAGAATCTTTTTGAGTAGGCAATTGCATTCATTCAGAGCATAAATTATAAGGTATTCCATGTTATCACAAGGGCAAATTTTATCCCTCAGGGTAAGTGTACCTTTCATCCAGAATAAAAAGTTACTTATTTATGAAAGGAAAGTAGGATGGTGCCCTCACCGAATACAACAGGTATTTTAGGAAACAAGTAAGGTTATTGCTATCTTTAAGTCCTTTTAATGCTGTGTGAGATACCAATGGTTAAAAAACTTGCATCTTTTCTTACAAGCTCACTGTACTTCCTCAAGGACAACCAATAGAGTGCTATCCAGAGCAGCCTCCATCTACCACCAAATCTTTGCCAGATCACATTCTTATGTCTTCCAGAGCAAGCCAAAACCACAAAGTTCAGGCACTGGCGGAGTTCATCTTTGATTAGGAACCCAACTGAGGTATATATTGTGTTCTAAAATTTCTGGCTAATAAATTATCAAATTCTTCTCTTTTGTAAACTTTGCTGCCACTAGATTCCTGCTATAACACTCCCCATCTTCCGGTCTTTAATCTTTTTTTGAGATGCATCATGGTGCTAGAAATATGCTACTGGGCATGGTTAGGCTCAGAGCTTAAACTACAGATTTCAGAAGCCTAGTCCTATTTAAATCACAGATTTAAAACTTCTATATGTATTACAGCTAATCTTCTCTTCCTTTAGAAAATGACATGTTTTCAACATATGTCAAGGAACAGTATGAAAGACCATTCTGTTAACAGATAAAAGTAAATCCTGGTGTACTTGATAGGAACTGCCTGAACAAGGTAAAATTAAACTGCAGCTTCCTGTCTACGCTATGACTTAACATATGGGTGTTCTGCACTAAGATTATATCTTTTTTCCCTTGGTTTTCTTTGTAGGCTTGATTATTATTAAAGACTAAACCCTATGTTTAAGACTGTGCAAGTTAATACTCTTGAATTAACTTTTAACTTGTATTTTTTTCCTAGTCCATAATCAGATAATCTATGAGCAGGACTGTTTAATAACTTTTAATTTTAGGATTTTTTTTTCTAATGACCTTTAATATTAACCCTTGTTTGGGTGATAAAAGGAATATATTTCATCTCCTGTGTGTGCTCTATATAGTCTGTTCTACTGCTAGATAGATGACATACAAGTATTGTTTGTTAAATAGTAAGACCGAGGAGAATACAAAATAGAAAAAAACATTCCTGAAAGGTGATACTTGGTGGCTGGGTTTACAGGAGAGAGTCATATTTCCATGGCCTGCTGCTGTAGCCGTGCACCCTTTCAATAGCCTGTTTCATGTGGCTGCCTGCACACTTGACCTGCACTTAGAGATTTGAGCGTTCAATTCCAAGTCGCACCACAAGCAGGCCACCTTCAATAAGCAAATCGAAAAGGCTACAATCTCTTCGGATCCGATATTTCCGCGTGGAAAGCTTCCCATAATTTTGGCACAGGGAATAATTTTACAGCTTATGATTACCACATTCCTTTACCAAATTCTGGCCATCAGTGGGAAGGGGGAAACATATGCATTCTAACGACGATGAAGGGCAAGTTGGGCAATGATGACAAGCAGACACCTAAAACCATGGCAGGCTTTTTCCACCATGGTTCATGCAGCACTGGATGTGCATGTGTTAGCATTCTAAAAATAAAACAATGGTTATCACCATTATTAGGAGGACATGGTTTTAGAAAAATAAACTGCTCTTAGAAGATAGCTTTAGTGACATAAACATATTAATGTTGAGATATAAATCACCGGGTCCTTCCACATTTTCATTATCTTCCTCTGGGGATTTACTGTGCTATAAATGAGATTCTATAGGAAATTCATCCATATATAACAATTTATAGTGTGATGTCAAGCCTATAAGGATTAACACTCAAATCATTATATCTATATTTTAATCATAGTTGTAATCAATTATAGTTACATAATTTTGACTTTTCTCCGTCCACTTTTAATACACTCTGGCTGCTGTATTAATACTTTTTTGGTTGTTGAGAGGAATCACAAATGGTTTCTTAAATTAGAGAAAGAAAAACATTGAATTCTTAAGCAGATAAAAAAGGCTTAAATACATCATGATTAAACCATATGTCTTGTACGATCATCTCTTAAGTACTATAAGTCTTTACAGATGTACTGACCTCTTAGATTCCACAGCACAAATGAATCCCATTGCAACTGTGATATATTAATATTTGTCAAAGTCCTCCAAATTGAAAAGATTTTCTTTTCCTAGTACATGGGATTGCTTAGTTGAAAATTAAAGTTCTTGTCCAAATAGAGCTGACAATTTGTAGCCTTCTATTCTGGGGAAATTTCTCCATCCTTCTGTTAGATAATATTTATTGTGTTTCATTTTTAATAGCATAAGAGCAATACTGGCCCATTCACAGTTACTAGAAAATGTTCGAGTCTTTAGGAGCAAATGAAGTTTAGAGTACCTAAACATCTTGAAGACTATCTCACCTTCATGTGTAGAAACTGACTCAGACAAGAAATAAGGATAGAACAAAATAAGTTTATTATTTTTCATAACTTTCCACATTGTTATTCTGCTTCAGTGGTTGTTTAATCAACAAGAAATTAAAAATTATTTGGAGATGTACCTTGTCCTGGAAATGGTTTTACCTTTGTAATATTTGTGAGGATTGTCTTAGATTTGGGAGGATAGGAATGGAAATTATGTCTCTCATTTCTACTGTTCCAGGCTCTCTGCAACAGAGGGACATGTCGTGACAGCTAACCTTCAAACAACAGGCATCTCTGAAACAAAAAATATGTGGATTGATTTTGGAAAATGAAAGGTTGCTATAACAAAAAAAAAAAACAAAAAAAAACCACCAACCCATTCACCCAGTCCACCACAAAACAGACTAATTCAGCCCCTAATCTTTAACTCAAGTGGAATCTAGCTAAAATGAAACAGGTGAGCCTGACACTTCTAATGTGATGGAGTTAATGCAAACATTAGGCAGATTATTTTCAGGTCACATTTGAATGTGATTTATGAAATATACCATCAATTGAGTTTGATCACCTAAGAATTTGCTTTTTAAGTCATCTTCTGAACCTTGATATTGAATTAGTTCTGGTATTTTGAGCCTTAAAACTTGCATCTTTACATGCTACTTTACAGCATTCTGACATCGTTTCAGAACTCAACGATATTTTATAAAATCATAATTTTCGTTCTGAAAAATAGTAATTTGTGTTGGATTCAGAATGAACTTTCCATACCACACTGCAGGAGACCTAGATTAGGCAAGTTTTCTCTATAAAGAAGTTCTGCCTTGACCACGCAAGGATCAAGTGTTGGGAAATTTAATTCCCAACACAAAATGGAAAGTGATCAGAAGATTGTGGGTTATATCATGGTCTCTGTGGAGTGTGCCTGACTTGCAAGTCTGTGGCAGATCGTGAGCTAACAGTGTAAATTAATAATTTTGCATTTAGAAGTGTAATTGTGAAGAAAAGGATAAAATTTTGTGTTGATTTAACAGAAGACTCTTGCAATGTGATAAACATAGGTGATTTTTCTAAAATGATGGGTACAACAGAACACATACCATGGCTAAATGACATCTTTAAGAAGAAATTGTCCAAGGAGTAGCAAAAGGCATTTACAAAAAAATTACCTGCTGCCTTTTAGCAGATGGATTATAACCATAAATAGAGAGGGACAATCACACACAGCAAAGTAAGACATGAGTAATATAAATATAAGGTTACTGAATGCATGTCATCCATTTCATGTATTAAGTTACGCAAAATTCTTCATAACTAAGTATTTGTAGCTATTCTGCATTAAGAAAGAATCTACAATAGCTGCGTCAGTTATACCAAGAAACACCTGTCCACCTTGTTAAACATAATTGCACAGCTTTTTGTCTGAATGTGTCTGGTTCTGGTTCTAGTTCCCAATTACTGTATTACTTAGAAAGGGTACAGGAGGGGGAATCTCTCCCAGATTTTCCCGAAAAAGTCAACTGTTAACTCAGCAGAACATCTCTGTCAATTTATACTTAAATAGAACGCAATAGATGCAATATAAAAAAAGAAATGTGTGTGTGTCTCTGGGTGTCTCTCAAAACTTGCCATCAAAAACTGTTCATGGAGGAAGGCCAGTGGATGTACTGCATACTCTGGAAGAGCAGAAAATCTGTCAGACGGTTGACACGAAAATAGACACAGAAGTAAAAATTCACTTTCTGCTTGGTCTCCCAAGCATTCAGGGATCAAAATAATAATGGCAATGAGAAGCAGCTTTTGCTTTTGTACAACAAAGAACAGTCATAGTCAATGACCTTCAGTCCTGAGAGCATGCAGGAGGCATACAGGGAAGTTACAAGATGTGATTATTCTAATGGAGCATTGTTACTGAACCTGCAGCATTCCATGCACCATCTCAGTGGCACAACCAAGACCAGAGAATTTTGAGCTGCAAAATAATATGCTATGCAATAGGGTCAGATGTATAGTAATGGACAGATCCCAGAAGAGATGCCATTGCTGTGCAGACAGGTGGGATCCCATAGCAAGATCATTGCCTTGTAATTTAGTTTGGAGTAATTTCTCTGGATTCTTAAGTTGGGTATCTGGAAGCAGACTGGATATAGATGGCAATTCCTGATGAAGTTTAATGCTTTGTGAGAGATGGATAGGTTCACTAATATATCTTTTAGCATTCATTATAGCTGTCAGAAGACAAGGGAAAGCCAGGATAAACTACTCATGACTGTAGCTGTGCTGCATACTGTATAATGTGTGAAGCTACTGTGAAAAAGATCCAAAACTGCAAGTTGAATAATTATTATTAAAAAATATCTGTATATACTCTAGATACTCCTGATTAATTCACAAGAAGGTCAGTTGCAGTAAATATGTGAGATGTTTTGTCAGAAAAGTTATCAAGCATGATTCTGCCAAAGCAGCAAATAAAATTGATGAAACACTAAGGAAACTCCAGCTTAAAAACCAAACCAAAATAAAAACCAACAGCTGTATGTCTGCTTTTTACCAAGATCAACAAATATTCTTTACACTATTAGAGTTCTTTTTAGGTAAAAATGTGTTTTAGTAAGACTACCAGTAGTTATTTTCCTTTTTCAATGTATTGATCACAGTCTAGAAAAGCAACAGATCAGACTTAAGGACTCAGTTACTGCACAAAGAGCACCAGCCATTTAAATATCTAGGTCTCTTATAGTCTCTGAAAAAGACTGTGAAGTGTGTAAAAGAAATATATTCTGTTTTAGTCAACCATGTATGTTTATCGACATATTCATGGGAGCTGAGTAGCAATGGAGTCTCCAGAAACAGCAATTGAAAACACTTTCCTGATGGCACCGTTGGGACAATTAATTATTCAGTTTCACATGGAGAAATACGTTAGTGTAGCTAAATGAAGACAGGAGAGAACACAACACTTAAAACAAAGTGTTTCTCATTTAAAGCATAAATTCATGTACATAGGCCTAGTTCACTTTTGTCAGCAAATATGCAGCTTCCAGTGCTGTTGACTGGTCAAAATAGGTATGTTATTGACAGAGGTAGAAAATAAGGTATTCAGTAACATACACACCTTTTCTTCTACAGCTCTGTGTCTGTCTGTCTGTGTAATTTTCAAAGACAAACATCTTCTAGATCACTTATGAAAAAGCATGTTGGATTTGGAAAGAGGAAAGTACTTGAGATATGCTGTTTTGATTTCATATTAATTCATAAATGTAATGATTTGTATTCCAGCATAGATATTAACATCAATGTGTTGAGTAGTCAAAAGAAGATAGAAACATGTATACAGCATTTTGATGACTTACATGGCATTGTGTCATCATAAAAGAAAAATGAAATTAAGAACACTTTACCTACACAGAAGAGACAGTATATTAACATTTCGACTTGAAAACTCAATAACCAAAAATTTAAGAAGTTTCAGAATTTCAGACCTTGCAAAACTCTGAACTGAATTTGGCTCCATTTCCTAAATACATGATAAATTATGTTTACAGAGTATATTTATTATATTCACACTTAGAGAGGTTACAACCAAAGTCTATTACCAGAATCATGGATAACGATTGTACTTGCACACTCTGTGATGGCAAAAAACAATAATATGCACAACAATGAAAGAAATGGTTTCTCCAACATTTTCTCCACATTTCTGCAATCAGGTAGGGCCATAGAGAAAATTCTATATATAGACTATATATATATAGTCTCTCTCTCTCTCTCTCTATATATATATATATATAATTCTATATATAATAGATATATTCACACTATCTTCCAGTATGGAACTAAAAAGTAGATAAAGAGTCATCAGGAATTAGAGAACTATAATTATGGTTTTTCATTATGTTTTCATGCCCTAACATTCATTCCATAGCCCAGTGTGGAGTATCTTAACTTTTCCTTACAGGTTTTTATGCTCTTCTCCTATATAAGCGATCCTATTTCAATATTACTTAGTTTAGCCCCATATGCTCTGCCTTGAAGAAGAATTTGGCTTCCTCTTTCAATGCTAAACTAGAAAAAATCATGCACCTGAGCTTCAGAGTTACCACAGCATTTGAATGAAATGTGTTTCATTTACAACATTCTGAATCATATGAGATTTGTGCTGCAAGCCAAAGTCAAGAAAGAATTTTCCAGAAATCTCTGAGAAATAGATGTTCTAGTTCTACTGTTCTTATTTAAAGGTTAGGAATTATGACTTTTTACAATTTCTAACTCAAATTATACAAAGAAAAATCAAAGCTATTTAGCATTGGTTTATGTAGCTATTTTTGGCATTAAGAAAATAAGTCACTTAGTATGCACTGCATTATTGTACTATTGTGCTGGCACCAATTTGTTTGTTTACTGATTGAAGCTAATTTAGCCAGTTTATAACATGTCAGAATTTTTCCAGGGGTTATAGAATACATGCTTTTTGGAGGCTTGCACAACCACTGATAATTAGAACATTAGCCCTTGGGTTGTTTCCTTTCTGTTTTTCCAAAAGGAATAAAAAACCACCTGGATGTGTTAAAACACCTGGGTAATTTATATGGAACACACACAACATACACATACACTTTCTTCTCCAAAACAGTAGAGCTTCTGTTTCCATGCTGGCACAGAAATGATTGATATAACTAACGACTGATGAAGTAAAACCACTAGCTGTAAATAATTTCACAGTAAGCTTGTGTTTGTTGTTATACAAAATAAGAGCCTGATTCCTATGTGTATTCTTCATTGACATGACGCAGAGATAGAAAATGGCATCCAAACTTGATTTTTTCTATTACTTCTCTTAACAAAGATTGTAGCACTGCATTTAAAACTACTATCAAATATTTTCACAGAAAAATTCTACTTGGATAAATGAATAATATTTATAAAAAATATATTTTAAAAAGCAAAATTCTTTTTTTCCACCTAGAAAGGAATTTCATTTTTGAAAAATAATTATTGAACTTCCTGATGTGAAAAGACCTTTTTTCCATCCTCTTTTCCATCCTGAAGTAAATTTAGCCAGCAATCAAAAATATCCTAATTGTCATGCATACCTTTTTCGGAAAGGAATTGCTTGATAGCTCACTGTAATTTTAAATTTGTGGGAAACCAAAAACCTGATGTTCATTTGGAAATCACTTTGTACAAAACCGATAGTTTATTATTAGTTTTCAAATTAAGACAGGACAAAGTAAAATTATTCCTCCAAGTAAATGAATAGGAAAGTTCTTAAGACAAGAGAAGTGTGACATTTTCTTTCATTATGGTTCAAAAGCTGTAGTCTGTTCACAAGGCCCATCTGAAAGACATCTTCTATATCTATTGAGAGAACAGCAATTCCTGGAAAACTTCAAATGTTCCAAAACATCAACAAAAACTCAGGGTGAGAAGAAGACAAAATTACTTATCTCACTCTTTCTTTTATGACAGACTTATGGCAAGGATGCTAAAGGTGTTTTGCCTTATCACACTTCTTAGAAAAAGGAAAAAAAAATTAAAATTACAAAAACCACACATAGAAATTTCAGAGAAAAACATCTTAGTATGTATTATTCCTGGGTGATTTATACTTAATAATTAGGTAAAACAACGATTTCTTCATCATTCTCCTGTACTGGATCATGATGACATATCCATATTGTGAGTACAAAGGGATCTTGAAACTTTGGTTTATGCAGCTGAGCTATTTTGTGTTTATATAAAGAGAAAAAATCTTACTGTCTTTACTCATGTAAAACCACAGTTTTGCTACAGGATTCGAGTACATAAACTACATAATACCCTTAGAAACTATTAAGAAAATTCTTCCATCCAACTATACACATTGGGAAAAAAACCCTGACCAGCCAAGGCTAAAACATAAACATCTTTATTCCAAAAATGAAAATTATTTGTCTGACCTGAGCTGTGCAGCATTCTCTGTACCCAAGGCCTGAACAAGGCACTGTAGGTACCCACTGTGAGCCCTCAGCCATGCTGCCTGCAAACCCAGCACAGGGAACACAAAACTGATGCTGTAGGAGACTGGCCATAGTTATTTTGGGGTTTGTGGTTTCTTTTTAAAACACTGTAAAAACACCGTGATGAAGTTCCTTTGTCCTTTGCCAAACCTGGGCTGTGTTGAGGCCTCTTCCTGACAGCATTCCATCTCCGTGCACCCTCCTCAAGGGCTTGCATGGCACAGATCAGCCATTACCACATCAGCCTGTGGAGAAGGGCCCAGCTCTGGATGCCCCTTGGCTACCCTGAGAGCTCATATCCTTCCACCTGCTGCTTTTAGGTCATGGAGTCAAAAGCTGAAGTGGACTCGCGTGTGGAGGCACTCGCGTTTGGGCTGCTGGGGGGAGAGCAGGAAGAGGAGGCTGGAGGCACGGCACGCACTGCATGCCCGGGAGGGGAGAGCTGCAGGCAGCCCAGGCTGCTCAACATCGCCCCTGACACAGCCCACAACTCCATATCAAAGCAAATAACAAGAACTGCAGTGTAAAACTGCCTGACTTTTATTTCTGCCTTTCCAAGCTTTTGGCTCCTTCACTAATAATCGGGATTTATTACTGGGCCCATCTGCTGCCTCTCTAAGGTCAAAAGGTAAACCGCAGCCATCGCTGATGTCACCATCAAGGTAGCTAGTAGCAAATGGACCCTGACAAGTGTACTTTTAAAAGAATATTGTGGCAAGAGCACTCTGAGCATGAAAGTCAAGCTGATAAAGAAAATAAAGTCCAAAATACTAAAAAGATGTCAGCTTTTAACCCATTAATCCAAGTGATGGAGTCCAGCTGTCAGTCTTCTATCTGAGCAGCAGTCAGAAAGAAGAATGAGCTCCTATGCCCAGTGAAATGTAATCAGGTCAATCTCTCTACAAAGAAATTCCTAGCACATCACATTTTACTGTATTCCTAGGGCAGACTCCTCAAAGGTACCAAGAAGTAGGAGTAGAAAGAGGATGAAGGCCTTGCCACAGTACTCGCTGTTTCTTCGTGACATAACGATGTTTCATGAAGAGCCATCACTCTGGTTTTGTTTCTCAGCTTTTCACTTTTGCTCACCAAGACCTGGCTCTGAGGCATTTATTTCTGTAGCTAAAGCAACATTTTTCAAGTTCAAGGGATAACCTCTGTCCCCAGCAACTGCAGCCCTCCTGATTTCTGACACTGCTGTAATAAGGATCACAGTTTTCCTTCTGCATTGCTCTGTGTTTTTATTCAGGGTGATGTAAGGGGACCGCAGCTAAGGTTAAACTCTCCAGATAATTTTGTCGGTACATTTTATCAGTTTCCGGGCAGGAAACTCCTTTTCGACTGCATTTCCAGCTGAGAATAGAAAGTGAAAAGGGCAGAAAGACTGATGTGAGATAGAGCGGCCCTTTTTCCAGTGGAGATGGAGGATTTACCTCACAGTTTGAGAACAAATTAGAAACTGACAATGTGTCAACAAAGAATTACTTGCTTTGTCTCAGCTAATGTTTCAGAGAGGTTATCTATATCCATGCAGCAACACCGCAAACAAGCAGCAGGTTGCTGACAACTGATGTAAATAGCTACAATTCCTCTACTCTCAGGGTCATACATTACTAGCATCATTTTCCTCTTTCCATATCAAGCAGTTGGTGGAGATAGTGATTTGTAGCATATATATACAAATGAATTTCCAGTCAACAGAGACATAAGGCAGATTTTTTTTCTGATTCCAGGTGCCGTGCCATCAGCAAGTGCTCATGGTCTGCAAACACTCCAGCAATTTATTTTCACCTTCTGAAGGCAGGATGGGGAGTGAAAATGGAAGACATGGGTAAGTAGAAACTTGTTTAGATTAAACTTTCAGATCTTTTGCTTTTCCACCTTCTATAGAAGGACTTATGTTCCTTTCCAGGCAACAAGCGACAAGTACAGTGGCATTGACTCTGCATGTGATTAGTGGTGAGTCTTTCTCATTAAGCTCTCTTTATTATTAAAGGTGATGATGATTGCAATGTCATAGAATCATGGAATGACAGAATGCTTTGGGTTGAAAGGGACTTTAAATATCACCTCGTTCCAAAAACACTGCCGTGGTCAGGAACACCTCCCACTAGAGCAGGTTGCTCAGGGCCCCTTCCAACCTGGCCTTGAACACTTCCAGGGATGGGGCATTCACAGCTTCTCAGGACAACCTGTGCCAATGCCTCACCACCCTCACAGTAAAAATTTCTTCCTAATGTCTAAGCTAAATTGACCTTCCTTCAGCTTAAAGCCATTATCCCTTGTCCTACCACTACTTGTGAAAAGTCTCTCTTCAGCCTTTTTGTAAGCCCCCTTCAGGCACAGGAAGTCTGTGATAAGGTCTCCCCAGAGCCTTCTCTTTCCCAGACTGAGCAGCCCCAGCTCTCTCAGCCTGTCTTCAGACTCCCTCTAGCATGGATGCTACATGCTTTTCTTAGATGTTTACGCTCCCTTGAGCATTTGCTGCTAATGCCTCTGCTAAAAATCCAGAACTGGCTGGTTAAATCTGGATTGACCTCCAGACAAAACTCTCCTTACGCCCAATCCTACACCCAATCCTACATCCCAATCCTAACAAGTATATTCCATACTAGACTGCCAGTTTCAGTACCAGTTAGCCGGAGACACACATCACCTTAGTGCAGCTGGCAGTATTTGGGCAAGGAAGTGACTAGAAGGCCTCAGCAGTCCACTGGAATTTCTGTGTCACTCTGAAATGGTTTCTGATTGTAAGGCTCAAATCACAAAAGCCATTTGCATCTGAGGTGGTTTGTGCAGAACTGCACGTGATAAATATGTTAAATATGGGTCAACTGCTGGAGATTGAAGTGGTATAGTCTTGGGGGCTTTATGAAGCACTTATGTGTTTGTATTGCCACAGTGTGTGGATCTTCTCTCATACAAGACACACGTAAATTACTGAGTATGAAAATGACCCATGAAAAATAAGAGTTTTAAATGTGGAGTCTAATTTAAGTCATCAAAGTGTGAAAGGTTAAAAGTACTGCTTTCAATACCAGTTTCAGCATAGCCTTACCTTTGAATCAGTCTGAACACCTGGATTATTGTCCAGTGTATTTGATTCTCTAAAATAAAGGGTGTCTGCAAAGAAGGCTGAAGAGCAAATAAACTGAATGGAAAGCTAGTCACAGTGGTCAGATTGTCAGTCATGGAGGTTACATCTGTGCAAGGAATGGGTATGGCAGGAGCAGAGGGCAAATTCACCCCCTGGTACCTCACCAGTCTACCTGCGCTCAGAGTAGTAGTAAGTGCCTCTAGAGATAATGGGGAATTTCAGTCTCTGTTTGTTTGTTCCTTGGCCTCTGCTGAGGTTAAAACTGTGCCAGCTGCTGATAACTCTAATGGTGTTTTTCTGATATAGAAACCTATTCACCAGAGATCATAATGGGAGTATCAGTGTTTAGTACAAGTCCTTTGCAGTTATCAGATATTAATGGCCTTTAGTCTGTATTGACCTCACAGGCCAGACCAAAGCCAGGAATACAGAGAGAGAAAAGGATGATGATTACTTTATTTTAATAATACAGAAAGCGGAGCTGTGACATATTTGAAAAGAAATCCTTTAAGGTTTACACCTTAACCTCTTTCAGATCATTAAGGGAAAGCCATTAATTTGTTTTAAAATAGAGGAGAAAGATAAAACCGCACAAAAAATACTATGCAATAGATGAACACATGTGCCTTGAGAGGAACACAATTTAGACTTAGAAGCATCATTGTACTTCTCACAATTACATTTGTTCACCTGCTTCTTAAGTGTACGCTTGTGGCTTGTTAACAAAATGGAATTGTTTGCTATACAGAGGCTCCGAGGTGCAAAGTTAGATCTAGCCTTGTATTTTTGCCATCCTGTTGTACTGTGTGGCAGGTTTTTAAGTTTTTCTTCGTTTTAATGTCTCTTCTTTATGTTCTTTGTAATTATGGAAGTACAATCTCCCAAGTCTATTTTGTCCTTCAAATCAACATGGTAAAAATATCGATTCAGGTAATGAGGCACAGGTGTACCTTGTAGGCACTCCATAAAGAATTCTTTCCTGGGGAATCAGCCCAAAGTTACTCAGCGCATTTCTGTAATTGTGCTACATTAGGCAAATTACTATATTAAATAGCCCACATGCTCACATTTCCTCCTGAGTGGGGTGACACTAGGTTGTACACTTGGGTTGTAATAAATAACAGGCAAGAGGAAACTATTGGTTTAAGAAGACTTGCTAAACAGGACTTTTCTGCTTTTTTTACTCTTGTGTTTAATCGTGACTCTTTATTTCTGCATATTACTTCAAAGTAGAAAAAAAAAGGTCATAGAAGTTCCCACTACTGTCATTTAGGTCCCTTCTTCATTCTTTTGTCCTTCCTTCTCCTTATCATTTCTTTTTATAGCAACAATGTGTGAGGCACTCTGCTTCAGCTCTAGACAGTCATTTTTCAAATAACCCCTGTGTGTATCAGATCCTTGATCTGTAATTTTTTGGATCAAATGTTCTGACTGCTCCTCTACGTATTTGTAACTTCATCCAAAATGTTGTGAGACACTGGCACCACTTTCGTCAAATCCTCGGAAGACATAACTGAACATTTATTTCCTAAAATAACTGGCAATTGTTTTAATTTATCTGTGATTTTTTTTTCTCCCTTTAAATTCTATTTGTTTCTCTGATTGAATAAATGTTTCAGTCCCTCTTTTGTTAATTTTTTTACTGTCCTGTGATAATTTCTTTCTAGATATTTAGAAGGGAGATTATCTTTTTTTCCTTTTAGCAATAGATTGATACAATTTCAGCATTAGGAGACCCTTCTCTTTCTTGATTTCCATCAAAAAAGCATCTTTGTGGACTTAAGACTATCTGTCAAAGTGCAAAAAAAGTTGTCATTCAAACTGGAGATTACTGTCCAGGAGGTTGGTTAAAAAAAAAAAAGTGTACTGTGTATGAAAGCTCTTCAAGATCAACTTTCTTCTCACAGATCATTTCTTAAAAGGCTGATAATTTTCAGTGTCTGTTGTACAAAACTGAGCAACCAGTTGTGATGACCTTCTTTACCTGCAGACGGCAAGTATCATCTGTAGAGACAGTTAATTAAAACTCTAGGTACAGTGGTATCATTTGTAGAGACTGTTTATTTAAGTCTTCAGAATTTTTTGCTCCCAAACAATACAAGTATGAAGCCCTAGGGGAGCATAATTGTAAAGTCATGAAATATTGTACGTAAAGGTAAAATGCAATGATATATAAAAATTGGTAAGATAATTTTACCCCCTACATCTTTCAATTCAGTCAGATGTTCCTGTAACAGAGTGTGTTAGAAGTACTCCTTTTTTGCATTAAATCACTGACTCCATATTCTCTCATGACAGCCCTCTTCCCACCACTTTCCCCCACTTCTCTGAATCTGGTTAGCTAATCATAATGCTTATGAAAGCAACACCTTTGAGGAAAGCATATAACTGCTGATTATACTATTTATTTCCCTTTAATGTGTCAATAAAAAGGTAACTACATTTCATTTGGTTTTAGACTTAAAATTGTCTTGGAGGAAAAAATTTGCCTGCTGGAACCAAATACCAGAGATTAAAGCAAAAAAAAAGACAATAACCTTGCTATTTTTTTCAAGATAGAAGACTTTACTATTAAAAAAATTAATTGACAGATTCTTTGAAATAATTATCCTGAAACCAAAATGACAATAAAGTCTTTTAAAAGATGTTGTTCCAATAAATGATCACATACTGAAAAACTATATCCATGTCACGATAATTATATCAAAGTGAATGACAAGAATACGCTTGAAAGCCTTTTGTTACTGCTGTTAAATCTAGAGCAATTTTAAATTGGGGGGGTTTGTACTGCTGTTTGCTCTCAACTTTTCTTGCACTTTTAAAATGAAAATACTGTGGAAAACATCAATCACATGAAAAAGTGCAACACCTTTCTGAAGACAGCATCTGGTGAATTTATATTTGGTTACTAGACTGCTTACAGCTGGTGATGGCATCGTATACCAGTTGTAAAATTTGCCTTCATTGCTGTCAAATGCAAAGCCTTGTTGACTGAGACTGGGGTATACTGGGCAGTTTATGTGTGCTTATCTTTTTATCAATATGATAGTTTTTTGTATAATAGCTCTTAGCACCTGTGTAACTTCATTAACTTCAACTGAGCCATGTCTTATTAACACCAGTGCAAGTGCAGATGAGAGCAGATTTTAAGAACACTGTTCCAGTGTCAAACAAATGTTACTGGCAGTTTTTTCCTTCATTTTGTTGATAGCCTTTTTCTCCCAATAGCTCTTAATTTTTTTTAATTAAGCATCTTAATAAAAATAAAATAGAATTAGCAGTTCTTGTGGTGCCACAAACTATTTTGTGTATGTTTTTATCAAACTTGCTGTACTCTAGTCTATTCTATTCTACTCCTTGTATAATGAAGTGATTTCTCAAACAGTTGGCCCTGCTACAAAGATGACCTCTTGTGATGCCATTCATTGTGGTATGCAAGCACTTTCTGCTCACACTTAAAAAGATTTGTGATTTTTGCATTTTGGAAGTAGGTTGTCTGTAGGCAGATTCGTGCATTTTAATGCAGTGTCCAGCGACAGCGGCTAAAGGCTGATTGGCTCCTCACAAACAAGAATTCTCGCTCCAATCATTTAGTCTGAATAATTCAGGCTCTAGAAGATCCTCCAATTATTACATTTTACACTATTACTGAGTCATTTCTATGGACCAAGTTTTGATTATATGTCATTTTAACTCAAACTAGTGTTCTATGAAAGGCATATTTTTATCAATAGTAGCTTATGAAACTGAGTTGCATTAAAGATATGCATTCAAATACTAGTTTTTTCAAGAAATCTGGTAGAACTTAACATCTGTGCCTTAATTCGAGTGCAGAACCTGCAAAACTTCTTCGTCCAAAGAAATATTTTTGAAGTCAAGCAATTTAAAGCATGGAACACATGGCATTTCACAAGGACAATAACGAACAATAAATTAAGGGCGAAATATGCCTTCTGAATATTTCATGTTTTTGTGTGTCTGTCTGTCCACTCAGCACTGGTGTCGAAAACGCAAACACATGAGTGAGTGAGCTTGAGAGTGGCACTTTTTGACAGAGTTACACACTATGAATGGAGTCAATCAAGTGGGGAGTGAAAAATTCATTTTCTGACAGGGGTGTCAGCAGAATCATCGGGCGCTGATGACAACAAATCTATAGCTGGAGAAAAAACTGACAGGGTGGAAAACAAGAGACTCTAATACTGATCCCTCCTTTGCAGCTGCCCAGAACAGAATTTCAGAGCAATTATTGCCCCACTTGGTTTTATTAACTGCAGGTCTTAGATGTTTACCTAGTTAAAGGGCAAGATGTATAAGAAATTAAACAAAAGTGAAGAAAAATGCTGTGTCATGAAAAAAATATTATTTCCCCTGATGTAAACTTTGAGAAGGATGAGTTCAGCAGAGGATGACTGCTATACGTTTTAGAAGAATCTGCAGAGTGTTACTGACCTCCTCTGAGGTTAGCTCAACAGAATTTATAGGTAAGGAAATCCTCCCATTTAGATAGGTACAGGATTTCTGATTTACATGGTTGCTATGCTTTCGTTTATTAAACCAAGCCATAAAAGCAAGACTAAGTTTCCAACAAAGGGATAAAGGGATGAAGAAGATGTTTTAAAGCAGTAACTTTTTGTTGTTTGTTGTTCACATGTTAAGTGCACTCTGTGGACTAGAGTGACGAGGGTCCCATTTCCAACACAGCATGGAGTGGGTGATCTCGTCAACTGTAAAATGAAGCCATAAGAGCACAGCATGAAAATGTATTAGCAACAGTTAGATAAGGGAGACCTCAGCAAGGCGTACACACTTCCAATTGGTGAAATAATGCTTTTACAAATTGTTTTTGGTACATTAAGTACCTTTCACAGCCAAAATTAAAAAAAAAAAAATAAAAAAAGAAGAGAAAAAGTAGACAAAAATAAATAAATAAACAGAGCTACAGAATTGTACATACAATAGACAGAACGGGGGCTTTTTTTTCCTCTCACAAAGTAATTTCATGCAGATTTTTTTTTATTGAAATTGTTTCCCAAGTTGACAGATCTTGTGTACAATGATAAATGACAAAGTGCTATGCAGCTGTCAGCCTGTGCTCAGGGAAATCGCACAAAAACTCCGTAATAATAATAATAAATATGCGTTTCTCCAAACAGAAGGTATTTTAAACTAGTAAGCACAGTGGTGTAGTAAGGTAGTATTAAACAGCAGTGAGGTGAAGCTGAGAAAAGATTTATGTATTT
This sequence comes from Machaerirhynchus nigripectus, assembly GCA_013397975.1. Classification (NCBI taxonomy): domain Eukaryota; kingdom Metazoa; phylum Chordata; class Aves; order Passeriformes; family Dicruridae; genus Machaerirhynchus; species Machaerirhynchus nigripectus. Next base: position 573,934 of record VZRQ01002543.1, read on the forward strand.
GTACTAGTCTAGCAGCTCTTTACTGGCTATGACATGCTGACAAGGAAACAAGGGTTATGAAAAATGATCTGACACTATGCTGTTAAATCTATGAATTTCAAAGTGCCGAATAGTCTGTGGCTTGCCAGGATTGAATGCCTGAGTTATTTCAATGATTGTTACAGAAAAACTTTGACTGTGATAACAAACTGTAAATGCAATAGTACCATAAGGAAGCCAGTTAAGTAAAGTGACACAGATGACCATAGCATGTCTTTTTGGAAAGTCGTAGAATTTCAGATAGAACATTAAAGGTGTTGATTCAATTCAAAATATCTTTTAAAAGCAGCCCTCTCTGTTAGGAAAAATGGTCACATAAAATTGCTAGAGGATGCTGAAGAACACATGGTGCAAGCTCTGTGCCAGATCCTAAAATGGATTGAACACTTGTAGTTAAGAGGAATTCTAGACTGTAATATAAACTGGGGGTATCTGAGTTAAGAAATTACTGTCCATATGTTTTCGAGTGGGCCTCAAAAATTTGGATCTCAATTCAGCTCTTCATTGAATAAAACACAGAGCGTGTTTTACTAAAACACAACACTCTTGTCTCACATATGTTGAGGAGGTGCTGACAGTCTCTTCTGCTGAATGTCATTTATTCCATATATAAAAAAACTTTTAATAGTTTTCATTTTCTTTTCTACTGACAGTTTTGAGTACCTGAAAATGCTACTGCGTTTCATTGTTCTTTGATTTCTGTAGGAATTAAGAATATTTCTTGGCTTTAGTTTACTTGTTGGCAGATATTTTTGGAGACATATTAAACTTGGACATTCTTCAGGTTTGGCATAGTGGAAAATGAATCTTAAATCATTTTCAAGTATGACTACAGCTTTCAAATAGTAGGGGCAGAAAATCTCAGAAAAAGATTAATTAAATTTTGCAGTTGCATTAATTCTCCAGTGTTTTACTGCAGACTGGAACTTCCTTATATTTCTTCAAGTTAGGAAGAAAATAAAATCAGTGATATTTCTGACAAATTATTTCTTGTTAATAAACAACACAGTGCAAAAGAGTTCATCTTCAACACAAACTGTTGACTAAAATTGTTCATACCAATGACAGACTCATGTTTTCCCCCAATTATTTATGCTTTGGGGTTTTAAGGATACTCTGGTGATCTGCTGATTCACATTTTGTCCCAGAGAGGTTTTGTCTCACGTCCTGGCAAGAAAAGGCATTGTCTTTGTGAGGTGAAATGGCCATCATCTGCTTAGCCATATTTGCTTCAGCCATATATGGGGGAGTTATGCTTCAGTGTATTTACAAATTAAATAAATATATAATCTTACAAAAGAAAAGAAGAAGAAAGAGGGGGGGAATAAAAACAAAAAGGAAAAAAGGAAAATGAATTTTAAAAACCCAGAAATGAAATATGTTTGTTATTGTAGATAATCCAGTTATTCCAGACAGAAGTCATGATTGGTATTCTTATCACTAGAGAGCTGAAAATAAATGGCTAAATTAAGTTTCTAGACCCAGTAATCTCTGTTAACAATGTGTGAAACCACATGCTAATGTATGACTCTGCATCCATCAAAATTACACATGAAAGTTTTACAAACATTTTACTTCCCTTTTGCTTATTTCTTTGACTGATATCTTTAAATAAGCATGGAAAGGCCATATACTTTCACATTTTAGGGCCTGCATGAACTTTAATGAGCTGTTTGTTTCTATGTTTTTGGTTTTTTTCATTAGCCTTGTGCATCTCCTGATACCCTAATGCAATGGAATATTGTAATAGGATACAAAGACAGACAAACTGAAAAAAATCCTGTGTTGCTAATTTAATCTGCTGTGGAAACTAATAACTCATAAAATGGTTTGGATTAGTTATGTGCTTTCTTTAAGAGATTTGAGGGACACTTGAAATCTTACTTGCATGTACTCAGACCTCTCTAGATTAATAAATGCTACTGACTTCTGGGTGAATGACAAGCAAGAAAAAAGATGTCATAAATTATAAGTAAAATCTCGGGTATATTGGTATATTCATAAAACATATGTAGGGTCAGACTACATCCATTAAAAACAATGGGATTTTTTTCTGTTGAAATTGCTAGAGCCAGGATTACACTGCCAGACAAGAACAATGAGGCTTTTTAACAGTTTCGGAAATGATCACGTGGGTTTCATTTTGGCTAGTAGTCCTTTACTTTTGAGTTCTCACAGTTCAATCATCATTACAGATGAGGCCCTGATGCTGCATGTAAGGAGCATGTTTGTGATTACAGCAGTCTCTACACCCAGATAAACGGAACTAACTATGGCCTAAAGTGAGTCACCTTCTACAAGGAATGGACATTTTCTTCTACAGCTGGAGATAAAAGACATGTATCCATCTCACTAAAATATTAACCTAGTATAATTCTGACATTAAAACCTAATTAAAAGAGCCCTCGGGAGAAGATAGATGTGAAACTTCCCTGCACATTCCTGTTCTCTTCTTAAAACCATTTTAAAAAATTAAAATTTTAAAATTTAGTTCTTCCTTCATCAGTCCATATACCAGCAAATTAGTTACAAGAGTAGATTTTATTGATTTGTACATATCCAAAGATTGTGAAGAGAAAGCACAGATGCCCATCCTCTTTTGTTGGATTGCTCAAGCAGTTTGATCCATTTTACTTGATTGCTGACTTCCAGCACTAAGCACAGGAACAAATTAATAAAAGATTTTTTAAAATTTTAATTTTAAAACTCCAAGGAAAAAGGCAATCTTGAAACGTACAAAATAAAGCTTTTTTTTTTTTTTTAAATAAATCTTCATGTGGTCCTGATTTAATTGGGAAGTCCGTGATTTTTAGTTAAACTACAGGAAGAGGGTAAATCTCTTTTCATTCCCTCAAAATCTAAGCTGTTTCACTTAGATCTTGTTCATGTAGATTCCTCTGTAAACTCACATGAGATCTGTCTTTCAGCCAAAATGAGATGTTTCTCTACTCTCATTCATTTATTGGGTAGTTAACCATTTTCCTTCCTGAGCTTTCCTTCCTGCATGCAGGGAATGGTGCAATGTTTGCCTTCTCACTTTAGCTGAATCATTGTTTGTCAATAAAACCACTTTCTAAACCAAGGACTACAGCATAATGAAAAGCAGCTCCATAATCCTGAAGTGTGGGTTAGCAAAGTATAACTTAGTGTTCATATTTGGACTAGAGTCTTCAGTGAAATTCTGCTGTTTTAAAGACTGCCCAACTCTATTTCCTGGATAAATATACTTAGGATTTATAGCACCAAGGAGTTAACTTGTATGCATTCTCAAGCATAGGATATAGTAGTGGGGGAGAATCAAAATTTGTTGATTTTCTTTTAATTGTTCATTTTGAAAGTCATTTTCATTATAGACAAATTGGAATCTTCCCTAAAACCTTCATCATGAAAAGAATATTTGAAATAGATGTAAAAGACAATGTCCATCTACTCTTTCAGAGGGTTAAACTCTACTACCTTGCAGGACACAAACCAGTGCCGATGACCTTATTGCTCTGACTACAGAATAAAGTCTACTTTTATACCAACCAGACCATTTCATGTAGAGACTGTGACGAAGGAATTCAAAGAAACGTTCTAAAACTAACAAACAAATATGAGATAAGTAAACAGATTGGGGTTTTTTATTCTGATCTTCCATTTCCCTCTGTCTTCTTATCCCTTCTGTGCACAGCCCTGGAACAAGAAGGAAATAAGGAGTGTTAGTGGTTTCTTGTGAACATAGTGCTCCCACTTTTTATTCCAAAGGAACATCCCCCTTGAGACCACGTCCTTCACTTGCTACATCATGGCCAAGCCTCTAGTGACTGGATCAGTGATAGCCCCACAGGCACGGTCTTCTGCATGACTGTGTGATGCTGAAACAGCAGCATTTGACAAATTTAAAACTTGCTACTTGTGCAGTCGCTAAAAACTGCACCATTAGCTGGTTTTTCAGATTGCATGAGTGCAGATCATTAAGTGTTATTACAGTATTAATTATTAGAAATGTCCTGTACTAGCCAAATTAAACTAGGATAGTCAACGACCTGCAAGTTCCCAATACCACGGATAATTTAACAAGATCTTTGACACACTGTGCAAGGTATCCTCACATGTCAGTCACTTTATTTCCCACTAAATATCAATTTAGAATTTTTTTTAAAAATTTAGATAACAGCTTATTATTTGGTATAATGATTATGTGGTCTAAGCAAATAACCAAAAAGACACTTGTGTAAGGATTACATCCTCTGGAATGTTAGAGTTAAAAATATATATAATAATTTGGTGTCCTCATACAGCACGTGTATTTAGTTTTAATTGATGCTTTACATTGTTCTGTCCATCCTGAATGCTGTCATGGTTTTATCTGATTTCTGTGGCTGTTGATCTATACCAAACTAGTAGAGAGTTTGAAATTAAAAAAATTAAAAAGTTAAAACTATTTTAGCTGTTATTGACTGAATCTCCATGAGAAGAACAATTACTAGATACTTTCCATTGTCCAGAGTAGAATGTTTTTCAAAAATTTTTCTACAGCGCTTGCAATACCTCCAGCCAGGCAGCCGTTAGGTCCCTTGTTGACCTCCCTACCTCCATCTGGCTGAAAACAGTGTATTACTGCCTCTGTGCTGTAGTTATGCCTGACAAATACTGCTTGGCAGTCTCAGATTCCAATCAAGCTGGGTTTGGTTAGTGGGACTTTCCTTTCATTGAATATAAATGTTTGTGTACAGTGACTGTCCAAGCACTGTGACACATTCAGCATGTGTTCAAGTTTTCAATTAAAGCTTGTCTTTAGCCATTTGAAGGTGTTCTTGCTTGGAAATGAAACTCCAAAACAAAGCAAGAAAAGCAGATATATGAAAAGAACTGAACAACTGTCATCAGCTCAATGTTTCCCAAATAGGGCAGTAGGCTGATACAGTTCTGCTTGCTATTTCAGGTAATGTACAGTCAAAGAGCTGACACAGAGGAGCATGTACAACAAAAAAAAAGTAAAATTTTGAAAAAAGTAAAAAAAAAAATCTGTTATCTATTCCCTATCTACTGCTTTCTTATTTTTAAGAGATACCCATAGCTGTGCCTTCATATGCACAACCAGCTGTCTCAATAGGGTGCTTTCTCTTCCTTGGTGGAACTATAGCTGAAGGTGTGTGTAGTCAGCTGTTACTATCAGGAGTGAATATGGACTTTGAAACTTGTTCTGTCAGTGTTAACAATTCTCTTATATACCTCCTGCAGCATGTGGCTTCCTTTACTGTGCCAAAACCTGTAGTGCCATAGCCTGCCATTTTACTAACATTGCTGTTAACTGTTGCCTGGGAGGCCTTTCATTTTAAAAGATTTCCAAGCAAAAATACATTTTTAAACTTTCTATGTTATTTTCTAAAAGAGGCATTGGTTTCTTTAAAATGAAAGAGAAAAAGGTATTGGTCTCTCTGTTTGGTTACTTATTGGCAATGCAAGTTGATTCAGAGGCCTCAGAAAAGGCTGGAAGTGAAAAAGTGACAGATAGTGAGTGAAAGCCCTTTTCTAATGCTGTCCCACCCACTTATTCTATCTCCCTTACCACTGCACTGACAGTTTTAGTGTCTTGAGTTTGCCTTGAAGTTGTAACGTGCTCTGGATGGCTGGCATGGGAGATGGATCTTTAGCTTTGACATACTCTGCCAGGGCTATCAGCTGAGCCAGTGAAGTGTTGAACTGCCTGCTGAACGTCATATGGCAGCCATAGATCATGGATTCCTCCTCTTTCTGGCACATCAAACTCCCGGAATGTATAAGCACGTTTGCAATTTTGTAGTTTGTTGAAACATAAGACACTACATAACAAGGTTTTTCAGTAGCATCCATCCTGTATTTGAGCACTTCAGAGACCAGTTATGAACTTCATGGATTCTTCTTCTTTCATCTTCTTTGACAAAAGAAGGTTTTTAATATGATTGCATCTATAAATCTTTCAACTATGCTCATAAAACTTTACGACAGGGTAGCTTTTTCATATCTGGTCTGATTTGCTTGATGGCAACTTAGAGAAAGCAGCTGAACAGTTTCCTTTAGCTGACAAACTCCCATTAGAGACACAGTGCAACTTAAGGTGACAGATTCAGTCAGGAAAAGAAGAGAAAAGGACATGTTTATTTACTTCAGTCAATTTATTATGTTTCTGTTCCTTTGCATTGTTTCCATAAGGGATAAACTTCCTAAGGATGAGAAAGGAAATATAAAACAAAAGAACCCAATACTTATCTAACAACCTCCAGATATCACTAACATGGAGGGGAAAACAGTTTTGTCCGTGTTGTTTTTAAATCTAGCCCTATCAACTGTGCAGACTGATCTTTACCACACTCAGAAAACAAACACTGAGGAGACAAATCAGCACACTGGCCCGTGGGATGCACAGCCCCACTGTTCTTAGTGGATTTCAGGAGTCAGAGATGTCCACTTCTGGGAAGGGGCACCAGACAGTTTAGATATTACACTATTTAGCTGTTCCTACAGGGCCTTTAATCAGGGAATCAGCAAAGTTCACAGAAATGGTGCAGTCCCCCAGAAACCAGATAAATAAGCTGAGGTTCTGTCGAAAATGCAGTTTATTAGTTACTCTAGAACTTACTTACTTTAAAAGCATGTGGCCGAATATGGCATGGAAAATGGGTTTCATTTCGCCTACCCAGTAAATAATTAGAAAGGTTCCCACAGAGACCTCTCTCTAGATAATCTTACTTTTTAAATTGGCTGTTATAAAGGCATTAAAATAATCTGATAAATTTAAGATAAATCCAGTAATTTCCATTAATTTAGCAACTATGAAAGAGTAGAGAAGCAACCTGAAGTGAACAAAGGGTCAAGCAGCAGGAAATTTATGCTATGAACACCAATTCACACCTGTTAACTACTGTGACTAGGCAGCAGACAACACCAAGCATATCATTTAAATGGACTTTTCACAACTAGGTGTGCCATTAATTCACTGATTGGGGTCATTGAATCTGTTCCCTAGCAATTGTCCCAATTAAGCAGCCGTGCTATTTATCAGGGTGCTTATTAAGTTGATTTGTGAGTGTGTTTGTGTACCTTTACTTTAAACCCATATATACAATAAACAGCTGTTTCTAAAAAAGGGTATTCCCACCAGTAAAAAATAAATAGAGTCACACATGAGTGTGTTAATAATGCAGGGTAATAACCTCAGCAGAGAAAATGAGAAAAAAAGAAACAAAGAGCCATTAAGTACAAATAAATCATTGGCCACCAAGAGTACATAATGCAGAATTTTTATAGATGCTTTACTACAAAAGTATCTCCAATTTTTGCTTTTTTTGGCTTTCATTTGCCAAAACTCTGACTGTCTGTGAAGCTTAATTATGGATTTGATCTTCAACAGTGTCAAATGCTGATTAAAATGGAGTTGAAAAGGGGCACAAATGAATGACTGCCTGCTGTGCATGGGGTTATGTTCAATCATTGAGGATGCTTATAAGGGATCAATGAACAGGAACTCATTATATCCTGGCCAAAACTAGCCATAAGCCTGGGAAAGATGCTTATCTGCAGTCCAGCTAGGTCTATGAGGGTTAAATTATATATTGTTTTTACTGTTGTTTCATTTCACAAAACTGCAAAAGTCCAGGCAACATTTTGTCAGAAAAAAACAATAAAGAATATGAAAAGCCCATCTTCACAGAACATTGGACATTGCAAAACAACCTACAGCTATTATCGGATATATCAAAACTGACAAGTAAAACTTTGGCTGTTGATTGAACAATATTTCACATGGACAGCACAAGCTCGTCCGCATTCACTTTTAAATGGAGCTGCTTATCCTGGAGAACTATGGGTAGGAAGTTTATGAGCTTAATTGAATTGGTGGTATTTGGATGATTGAAAAAAATTGGTGACATTGCAAAACTGGCTGTTAGATTTTCAAGAGCAAAACACCTCTCTTGCTCAACACTGAGCTCCGGGAATGGCAGTGGATTTCAAAAGATACTAATCCTGTTCACGTGCCTTTTCAAGGCACTCAGTAAAGGTTTATGGATCAATTGTTAATGTATTTGCAATTAATTTTCTCATTCCTAATAGAAAAAAATAGGAGCCCAAATGCTAAATCTTAATGGACTGACACTTACATTAGTCCTATGTTCTAAGAGAGTCCCATTTTTTTCAAGGCAACACTTTGTCTTCTTTTGAGGTCCAGCTGGAATCTAGGCATCTCCCAACCTCTTTCACATCCCCACATCTCTTCCTTGTAAGTCTGAAATTCCTATTTTATTTATCTCTAATTGTATGACAATCTTAAAATAATGATAATAATAGTAACAATTAATAATAAAAGAGTTAAACTCCTTTGAAAAGCAATCTTATGTAGTCTACAGAAAGGAAAAGAAGAAAGAGAAGAGAGAAGACTGGTGAAAAAAGGTGTGCAAATTTCTGTTACTCTACAGATATGTGCTAGGAATTAGCTTAAGCGCAAGCTTTCTGCTTACATTTATGGAGGCTGTAGTGGAAAAAAAAATAGCACATTCTGTTGTATACATTTAGTGTTGTTAAATGTCTACCTCAAAGTGCATCAAATGCCTTGTCTCGGGAGGCAGTTCCTCTGAACAGAGAGGGGTGGGAGGGGCATGTCATTGCAGGCATTATGGAGCTCTGGAATGACACCCAGCTCCACTGAGACTACTGCACCGACATCCACCACAAGTTCTTGTTTTTCTGCAAGGTATTGTATTGAAATTTTATGACTGCCATTATTGGCTGGGAAACAAAAAAGGCAAGGGGAAGGGATCTTCCTAAGGCATTTAAGCATTACATTAATCAGTCATTTTGTAGTTGGGAGCAATTGGCCATTCTATTCCATTGTAAGGACACTATAGAGCTCCATTTTTAGCACGCAAATACTCACAGATCAAAAAAAAAAAATAATTATTTTGAGATTCTTCTATCACATCCCAGACTTCAGCAGCATTTCCACTATGAACATGGGAAGTAGCTGGAAAATCCTTAAAAGCAAAGAATGGAGGAACAGTCATGGTGTGCAAACCATGTAATGGAAAAGGAATCAACACTACAAAAAACAGTTTGCATTTTGGATACCATTTCATTTTCTTAGCCTACATAAGCTTAAATTAAGTTTACTGCTGGATTCTTGAGATCAAATTGACAAAAGCAAGAGGAGTCAGAGTTCTGTATTTTTGTCTATAGAGAAAGATTCCTTTAGAGAAAGACTTTATTTTGTTGTCTAATTGAACAAACAAACAAAC
>VZRQ01002543.1:588226-592784 GCA_013397975.1 Machaerirhynchus nigripectus
GGAAACTCATTTGCCTGGACTGAGACAGAGATATAAACTCCTGCTGTTTAGAATGTGTAAAATGGCATTCAAAGTTAAAAGTTTCCTTATGATTTGTATTCCATTCTTTCACTTGTCTCTCCATTTTTGTAAAGAAGAAAAAGGCATAGAAGCAGAATCCCAGTAGGAATCTGGTGAAATATTTGTAAAATTAATAGCCAAATAAGGCATTCATATAAAAAACATGTGAAGCAAGCTGTATTACCTTGCAGCCTGAATGAAGTATTTAATAGGATTTGAAATTCAAATGCTTTTATTAAATGAAGGTTTTAAGATGTTTCAAAATTGAATACTAAGCACAAGTTGCCAACTGTCAGTCAAACGTATCAGTGAACTCAGCTGCATTGGCTTTAAACTGCATGCTAATGTAAACACACTCCAGCTCCTGTTCAAGGAAAATGACAGTTTAGCAAATGTTATAATCCTTTAGGGCAAACCTGAACCTTCAAACTCAGATAGACGACATAAAACTCTGACATCCCAGGATGAGCTCTGGAAAGGAGCTATGCCTCCCAGGGTATGCCTTTTTTTCCAGTACAAATATGACTGCAACTAAGATTCACATAAAGTATTTTTAAGCACAACTACAGGTAGCAGGAACGATATAGCCATTACAGCAATTCTCTGCATATCCAAGCAACTCCAAGTCAGTAGTCTGCTTAAGAATTCTTGTGCATGGCTACTCCATTTCATGCCCAGCTGGCCTTGGTGACAAGACCTTTATATGTGGAAATGAATCTTCTTCTTAACTCCACCATCCACAGCAATTTACTATTAGTGGAAAGTATCAATTTTGTAATCTTGCTCTCCTTGACACCTAGAACTACAATCCCATTGTGTCTGTGGAATAGAGATACCCTCACTTCTCTCTAATCCACTTGAACATCACAGCAGAAATCTGAAAAATTCTGCATTATAATATCACATATCTTTGGATTACATGTTTCACATCTTCTTTCTCATAGAAACTACAATCATAGTTGAGGTTTATTGGAATAGAGTGTCAGAGTATGGACAGAGCATAGGCCCAGGGATGACAATGTGTTCTTCTGTCTCATAATTTAAATATAACCTCATTGTCTCCAGTGCCTATAGACAAGGATTTGACAAATTATATAAACAATTCAGTAATAGGTGTCCTATGTTTAAAAAGTCTTGGAAGTTAATTACTCCCTGAGGAAATGTGTATTAACTTGGTAGCACTACAAAGATATAGCACATAAAAACACCAAGAGCAGGCAGTTCTTCTTACTAAACTTCAATGTAAATCTGAAGTCACTGAGATGTCTGAAGGGTTTTAATGGGTAAAAAACCCGAGATAAAATAAGTTAACTCAGTAGTTAGAAATCCTATATACAGGTCTGCAAATGCTCCATTTGGAATATGCGCACGGAAATATTAAACTTCACAGAAAAGATATTACTGTGATCTCAGGTCATTTCAGTCGTACTGATTTTCTTCACCTCTGATTTACACTGAGGCTGGTAAGAAGAGAATCAGGCCTAAAGAGAATACTAAGACAGCTTTTTAGATGACAATAGGACAAAATCTTGTTAAAGCTATTTGTCAGCAAGAGGGATAAAGGCCAAACCAGAGAACGTAAATCCCAGAAGAACATAAAACTCAGTGTTTAAGGAAGATGTCAGTTTTTCATCATTTAGTGCCTCATGTCCCTTGTTTCCCATTTCAGACATTTTTCTATAAAACTACTGAGAATCTCCGTGTTCCACCTGTGTTATTCATTTGTCCTCTTGTCAATAATTTAATTCTGCTCTATGAAAATACCTCCTCTTGCTTGCTTTCAGTTTCTTTTTATAATCTGTCTTTATACAAGTAAAATGAAAAACACCGGTACAGAAAGGAGGATATATGAGGAGCCTTACTGAACAAAACTGAATGGAAATAACATTGTTAGAAGTATTACATCATTATCCCCATTAGCCCAGTAAAGCAGATATTTTTTGATAGCATATTTTTTCAGTCTGAGTAACTTTGAGATAAATAGCTGTCAAATAAAGCTATTTCTCTTGCATCAATATTTTTAAATATTTAAATTAAGTAGCATTGATTAGTTTGAACAAATTTTAACAATCAACAAATTTGCATTTGTCTTTTAGGCTAGTTATAATAGAAAGAAATATTTTATAAAAATCTCTCAAACTTTATTGCTTTTCTCCTATGTATCAATTATTAAGTACTATTGAGTCCTGAGTCTGACTGAAATGTCTGGAGGCCACATGAATTTCAATATCACACTACTGTAATGTATATGTCTCTTCTTGTAAAATCCACCAGTTGGTGTTGGTCTGAATTAACACAGAAATGTGGCTGTTACCATAAAAAACTACCCCAGATTTGCTGCCATGGGCACGCACAGTTCTTCCAGCAAGCAGAACTAAAATGAAGGGCTTGTGATCAGTCCACACACAGTGATGAAGGATGTGTTGATGTCTTTTGGTTGAGTCAGCTTTCACCAAGGATATGACTTGATTCCAGTAACCCTTCAGCTGTGGAGTTAATTTCCACTGTTGCTGACCCTCCATTGCCCAATTTTGCAGTTTTGCTCTTCACTTATGGCTATTCACCCCTGAGCTGTACCATACTCTAATTCAGACCTGCACAACAATTTTGTTAAAAAATTATTTTTCAAAGGCTTTTAAAAAAGCAGGTAGGTTTATAGTATGACTAAGCAAAGTGGCACTGCTGAGAGTGTGTTTGTGTTTGAGGAGTGGAAGTGCAGTGGTGGACAGCCACCTTCAAACCTGCCAGGCTGCCTGAAAATTTGTGACATGGAATCACACCCAAATAGGAGAAAATACACTGACTTTTTAAGCTCTGATAGGCCTTGAGACAGAAGACTTAAATGCCCCACCAGGTAATCTGCATATATGAGCTAACAGAGCTGTCCATAAACCTCAGTTGTTCTCTGTGCTTCGTAGTGCTATTTGATAGCTCACACCTCTGAAGTTTTGTTACTTTTCGGAATTCACAAAAAGAATTTTTTCATAGAGGTTCAACATAAAGGTTCATTATAAATCTTAAAACATTAAAAATGGAAAATATTGATACAATATTTAATTTTAACCAGGAGGAATTCTACCCTATAATAATGTATCTTTTTAATAACAGAGAGCATATAAGTTCCCTGAGTCAGTTTACAGACTTCACAAAATCTCAGAATAACTGCATTTGTTTATTTTGCTTCCCTCATGAAAAGAAAAAATTAGAATAACCTTTTTCTGTATTTCACTCTGTAATGAATGAAAAAAGTAAGACCTCTAAAAGTGTAATATAAATAACTGCACAAGTATCATGAACATAAATCAAGAAAATAAGAAACTCACTATATTTCTACCTGTATATTTTGACTCCTCTTGTATCAATAGTAAAGCATCTTTTTGTTGAACAGTATTATCTTTAGTTTTTTTATGCAGACCTTCACGTTACAGTGAATACACAGACTGCCAACCAAAGTTAGCATCTTTAGAAAATCCCATCCCATACAATAGTGAACAGAGAAACAGTTCTAGTCAATAACATAATGGCTTACTTATGACTAAATTGCTTTTAAGTTACTTATATACGGTATATTAATTCCTTAATAGGATTAAAATAATTTATGTTTTATAAAAAATAGAAAGCTCTGAAAACCTAAGTTTTGCTTATTCTTAATTTTCCTCCATGGTTTTTTTTCCCCCAGAAATATCTAACCCGAGGACTCCCCCAGGACACTATACATTCTGTGACTTGTTTAAACATAGGTCATGTGCCAGTAAAATATGTTTTAAATAAATAGTGTTAAAGGAATTTAAAATAGTACCTCTTCTCCCTAAGGGCAATAAAGAGCATCATGTGAATTAAAATCAGAAGGCACTCTACTACATTGTTCCTCTTCCTCAATCAAGCTGTCACTGCCTGGTCTCAGCTTCCCACCCTGCCTCAGCTGGGACCATGCTGTGTTTCAGAGGCAGAAGTGCTGAGATCCCTTCCCCTGATCATCAAGAGCTTGCTTTATCTTACAAAAACTTTCAGAGATGTCAGGATTTTTCAGGATTTTGACCCCTACACATTTTTTTAAACAATTACGGCAAGAGCATACCAACAATTATTGCTGGTTTAGCATTTTAAATACTTCAGTCTCTACAAACAAAATGAGGCTCATTTCTGATTTTCCCCCCGAGACAAAATTTCTACTGATTTACATAAGAATTTTGCTGGAGTAAGGACCTCAAGGCACTGTCTGAACATTTATGCTTTGTACTGGCTTTTCCTCCATTAGAGAGTCTCCAAATTCTCATTGACTTTAATGAGAGCTCAGCAGGCAGATAAATCTGAGAAGGGTTATGCTTTTGGGAACTTCTGTACCACTCTTGTAAAATTATTATCAAAATTGCTTTTTCTGTATTGTAGTAATAATATTGTGATAGCACCAAAAATCCTGCTCAGAGACAATCACTGCATGTTCAATGCTTTTGTTCTATTTTCTTTTTTTTTTTTTTAATTCCAAATTCTGTCATAG
>VZRQ01002543.1:593710-608102 GCA_013397975.1 Machaerirhynchus nigripectus
AAAAAAAAAAAAAAAAGAAAAGAAAGAAAGAAAAGCACTAGGCTGGTATCAAGGGACCTTGGTAGGATACTTAGGAGAATATTTTCTGTAGAAGCCAACTGACCATCCATCTCCCTTTTTAACTAGTGTCAAGGCTGGTTTACTTGATGATGATTTGATGCCCAGCAATTGCTCCCCCTTGCCCACTGAAAATGAGTGATGACAGGGGAACAGCCGTCAAATAGAACAAGCTGAGATATTGTAGCAGGGAGCTTAGCAGAGCTGAGTCCTGCAAAAAAGAACCATTATAAGAGGGCGAAGTTCTGGAAAACAACTGGTTTACAGTCTGCTTTTAGGAGAATGTTTGTTTTCTTTCAAGATTTGTAGGATATATTTATCTCAATAAAGGATTACTGTAGGAAAAAAAGTTTAAAAAGCATTTCTTACTTGGAACAAACAGCTCAGTGAGAATTTATATAGAATTTTCTAGCTCAGTTTCTGCTGGGTTTCACTGAACTTTGACATCCACACAAGTAGGAAAGAAATAGGACCACTGCCTTTTTTTCAAACATCAGCTGCTCAGTGGGGATCTAAGAAACTAAAGAGCCTAAAAAGCTGCTGTACTTGACAGTTAGCAATGGTTTTAAGTATATATTTATGATATTCCAGTATTTTCAGCTTTAGACATCGGAACACCTTTTCCCAAGTGCTCAATAACATCAGACAACATCTAATACGCCACACAAAATCAGTGGATGCTCTCACCTGAAGCATTACTTTGCACAGGTCCAGGAGAACAATGGCAAAACTAGCAAAGTGTTGCTGTAGTGTAACAGTACAATACAACACACTTATAAATTACCTTCATCTTAAATAAATTGTAAATTAAGTATTGTCACGTTTTACATAATACTGGCAAAATTTCTGTGCAAATATGTGCATTCAAAACCTGCATGTGTTTATAAATAATACAAATGTAAATCTATATGCATATGTTTGGTAAACTATCAAAACATTAGCCATGCTGAATGCCTTCCATATTATGAATACCAAGACGCTCAACTGGCTTTGCAAAGACAATTATTAAGATGGAGCTAATAAGCACCAGTATACTTGAGCTGACAACAGTCCATGCAGTTTCTGCACAACCACATACACCTTCTATCAAACAGTTTTCCATAATTTGGGATACCTCCATTCTCACTGCCATCCCTAAAATACCCTGAATAACAGAGAGCTGGCAGTACTTTGGTGCTTCAGCATCAGTCTTGGTCAGCCCAAAAAACTAAAAATCGTACTATTAGAGAACAATTTTTTATACTATAAGTGTGGCAATTCTGGAAACCATTCTGTAATCCACTGTGACGTGATTTTTTAACTTTGCTTTTCTCTCCAGCAAATATGGTGAATTTAATGTTTTACCTAACAAAAACTAAAATCTTTCTGAATCTGCTAATTCGTGGCTGAACTGAGTGCCAAATCAAATATTCCTTGTGGCACAAAGAGGAAATCTGTGGGTGTATCCTTGCAAATTGTTGCTTTGTTTTCTCACTGAATTATGAATACTCATTTTCACTACTAATAGTGGAGGGGTTTATTTTCAAGATGCTCTGGCGCTCTCTTCTACAAGTCACACATTTTCTTCCTGCCCTTATCTTGCTCTAGATAGTGTTTCACTCCAAATTTGCCAAACCCACAGTTTGTGTGGCTGTTTTGAGAGAAATTTCCTGCTATTACAAACCAGATATCGTAACAGAGTGCTGTATTTTCAGAATGACTGTCAATAATCCCTGCAAAACAAAAATAACAATACCATTACTGATTGGAAGAGTTCCACTGTATAGTGGCATTTAGGCTTTTTTGGGGCTTGCAGTTTTTAATGTTTTCAGAAAGAAAAGGAAATAGCTTGGAGGGAAAAAAAAAGGAGGAAAAAAGACAATTAAATCCCATAATTTTAACTAATTGATTAATTATTATTAAGTAACTCGGTCTGGAGCAAGCAGACCCTAAAACCTGTTACAAGCAAGAGGCATTTATGATATGAAGCCTCAATGGAATCATTCACATAACATCTATTTTTTACCAAGGGACTATGTGACGAATGGGTTTTTAATGAGGAAAAGTTATAAAATATCTTCTTAGAGCCTTTTTTAAGAGACAAAGAATGCTTCAGTGAAAATGCTGATGTCAAACATCTATAATTTAAAGCTGTGTAGTTTTTTATTCCTGTCCTTGATAATTGGTAGTTTTTCTGGTCTTCCATCTCTTGTGTCACAACATGCTCATGTCTGGTGGAGAGAAAGGTATGTCCAGATCTTCTGAACCATCATTGCAGGATGCTAGCATTCATTAGATTTTGGATTTGAATATAGCCTAGAACAGCCTCAGGGTCACTCGTGTTATACAAGGCTCTGCATTATAATAGCCAGACATAATGAAAAAAAAATCAACAAAACAACAGGAAATGGATGTGGCAAAGAATAACTCTTAGTATCAGTACATTATCAGTGTTGAGAGCTATTTACTTTACTGCCTTTGGCACATGGTGCATATAGGTAAGTTTATCTATATGTGTGGCTGTGTTAGTCCAGGCCAAAAAAGGAGCACAGTAGATATATGTGCTTGTGGCAGTTGAATTTCAATACCAATAAATAGCTTTCTACACTAAATGAATCAAGGACAGATATGGCCTGCTTACAAGTTTGAAAATATATAGGTTCTTTAAGAAAAAATATGATTTTTCTATCTCTGAGCATCATCCAGCCAATATTAGGTGACTCTTTCACTGCATGTGCAACTGTAAATAGATATGAGAGACTAATGTTTCCTTTACAATATGTTTCCTGTAAATTATGGCCCTTTTATATAGATCTAAGCCTCCACCTTCATAGATTCATAACACAACTCACATTCTACTGTTACAGTGCCACTGTTCAGCATTTGGGAAGCGAAAGGTTGAGAGCTCTAAAGATGGATTTTGGCACAGTTAACACTCAACTAAAATTTCACACTAGCTGATTTAAGCCTAACAGTGGTGGAACCTCAGCCAATAACAAGTCTGTGCCAATGAGGTCAGTGCAAGATACCACAGAGGATTAGAGAGCCTTTTGGTGGTGGATATGGCTCTGGCTTTCTGTAAAAACTTACTAAAATGTAGACAGCTGAACTAGTTCCATGTATGTAGCTCTCATCTATCATAGAATTAATTTCATTTCTCTTCTGTAATGTTAATGAGATATGAAACGTCTTTTCTTCCTTTTAAGATATCAGCATTAATGACACAGAATCAGCTCCAGTGAATGGAAAAGAATGAGTTCACCTACACTGTAATTTGTAATTGGCTCACTTATGGGACTTGAGTCTTTTGCATGAAAACTAGAGCTGTGTGAGCTCTCAAATGTGTTCCATTCATGCCCACATTGTCAAAGGAAAGATTTGAAGGAATCAGTTTGCATTTAATTAAGGCTTCTGTGACTTACTACAAAAATTCTTAAACAACATATTCATCAAAAGTTTTTAAGAGTCAGGTTAAAGGGAGGCCTATGTATGATATTGCAATCTGCTGGTACTGAGAAGCTGTTGTAAAAGAGATCATTATGCACAAAATGGTATTTCTTCATAACCTAAACACAACCAAATGCATAAACTCTGCCACAGCTCCCATGGAACTCTCTGCACCTTCTGAGTGGTGAGTGTGGAGGAGTCCACTGGGTAACAATTTATTTTAAGTCTCTATCAAAGGGTGCTTAACTGCTGTTAATTTGGAACAGTGGCTTGGGGAACTATATTTGAGAATCACACACTTATAAAATGATTCCATTGTGATCTGTTTTACTGCGGTGAATTCTAGTGAGATTTTGCTGAAGGGAAGCAGAAAGGGGAACAATACTCACTTTTTTTTTTTTTTTTTTTNCAGGTAGAAGTGCTGGTTTCAAAAACCCAAACTGGTGACCATTTCTGCCTGGGTTCACAGGATGATCTAGGGTGTCTGTACTTAAAAAGGATGCTCCGTTTTGACAGTCAGCATCAAGCAGTATTGCCTGGATAGGCGTATGGGGAATGTTTCACACTGATAGAAAAGGTGCTTAATTCTGACATGTTTAAGTATTCCAACTCTACAGATCATTGAGGGAAATGGAAAATCTCTGGTTCAGACAGTGAAAGTGTGACAACTATACTGGAAAGCTGAAAGTCCTTTAGGATAGAAAATATTATTCCACTTACTAATTCTAGGATTGTTCTAATTCAAACAAAGATCGTAATATTTATTTTAAGTAATAGAAACATGAATTTTAAAAAAATTTACATCTCTGGTGCAGTACAGCCCCCCTCTTTTCTGTCACCATCAAAGAACTCCTTCTTTCATCAGTATTTTATAATGATGTCTCCAAAAAGCAAATGTCTTGCTTTTGGAATAAAGCAACACATAGTAGCACTTTTAAAAGACTTTTCTCCTTTTGCCCTCATTCTGTGTATTACTCAGTTTAAATACTTCCCTGGTTGGCAGTCATGAAAAGAGGCAGCACAAATTACAAGGACAGCTAAAAGCTAGGACACAGTAAGAGCAGAACTACAACTTGGTAGTTAAGCTACTTTTTTCCATGAAAAAAAGTGATGTGGCCAGTGACTGACATGTCCATTTTGGGCACAGGGATGCTATTCTTGGCATTGCCAAGGGTACTGTTAGATAACCTTTGGTAAGTCTTTGAGCCTTCTTGGACCTTAGTAAAACAGGAACAGTGACCTGTTGTTGAAAATCAACTAGCCTGCCCTTCCAATTCAGTTACTATGACTAGCAGATCTCTAATCAATCCCTTTCACCTAAAGGCGAATGGAGATTTAAACTGGAGCAAGGCATACATCCTGAGATTTGTCATCAGAGAATTTTTGGGTAAACAGCTGGGCACAGTACTGAAGAAAATTCCTGTTTATAGAAGGGGGAAGGAGCTCAGCTAGGGAGAGAGCAGAAAGAAAATTTAAGCTTGTGGCTGCTAAAAAGCCCTTGAAACCACTCTGTTTTCATCTCTAAATATCAGGACAGCTTAGACTGAGCTCAGCCACTCCTACCACATATGCAGTGCTGCCTGGGAAGGAGGGAATAGAATCATTGAATCAATCACAGAATTGTTTGGGTGATTTGTGATTTGTGATTTGAGAATCACAGAATGGTTTGGGTTGGAAAAGCTCTTAAAGATCATATCATTCCACCCCCCCTACCATGGGCAGGGACATCTTTCACTAGAACAGGTTGCTTAAAGTCCCATCCAAACTGGCTCTGAACACTTCCAGGGATGGAGCATCCACACCTTCTCTGGGCAGCCTGTTCCAGTGCCTCATCATCCTCACAATGAAGAATTTCTTCCTAATATCTAATCTAAACCTACTCTCTTTCAGTTTCAATACATTCCCCCTTGTCCTGTCACTACATGCTCTTGCAAACAGTCCCTCTCCATCTGTCTTTTAGGCTCCCTTCGGTTACTGGAAGGCTGCAATTAGGTCACCCAAAGCCTTCTCTTCTCCAGACTGAGCAATCTCAATTCTCTTAGTTATTCCTTGTAGGAAAGGTGCTCCATCCCTCTAATCATCTTGGTGGCCTCCTCTGGATTCACTTCATGTCCTTTCCTGTGCTGCAGACCCCAGAGCTGGATGCAGCACTCCAGGCGGGGTCTCACCAGAAGAGAGGGACAGAATCCCCTCCCTCACCCTGCTGGCCATGCTGCTTTTGATGCAGCCCAGGATGAGGTTGGCCTTCTGGGCTGTGAGTGCACATTGCCAGGTCATGTCCAGCTTCTCATCCAGCAGCATTCCCAACTCCTTCTCAGCAGGGCTGCTCTTGACCTGCTCATTCCCCAGCCTGTGTTGGTACTGGGTTTGCCCCAGCCCAGGTGTAGCACCTTGCAGTTGGCTTAGCTGAGCCTCAAGAGACTTCCATGGGCCCAGTTCTTGAGCTTGTTCAGGTCCCTCTGGATGTCATCCCATCCTTCAGATGTGTCAATAGCACCACTCAGCTTGGTGTCATCTGTAAAAGTGCTGAGAGTGCATTTGATTCCTTTGTCTATGTCATTAATGAAGACATTAAATAACACTGCTCCCAATACAAACCCCTGAGGGACACCTGCTGTCCCTGATCTCCATCATGGCCCTGAGCTGTTGACCACTACCCTCTGGATGCAACTGTCCAACCAACTCCTTATCCACTGAACAGTCAACCAATCAAATCCATATATCTCTAATTTAGAGAACAGGATGTTCTGGGCAACCATGTCAAAAGCTGTACAGAAGTCCAGATAAATGACCTCTTCCCTTGTCCACTGATGTAGTGACCCTGTCATAGAAGGCCACCAGGTTGGTTAGGCAGGATTTTCCCCTGCTGAAGCTGTGCTGGTTGTCCCAAATCACCTCCCTGTGCACCATGTGACTTAGCATCTAGGAGGATCTGTTCCATGATCTGCCCAGGCATAGAGGTGAGATCATGGAATAACCACATGAACCACCACAGCTGAGAAGTCCTGAGGTCACTGCTGGGACAGAGAAGTAAGATTAATATGACATAAGCTTTAGTTTCTTATTTTCCCTTTAATTCCTACCTTGATGTATGTATGCTTGGTGTAGTTCTCTCCTCATCTTTGTCCACTACCATTCCTGCCTCAGCCATCTTCTCTCAGCCACACACCTGGTCCTACTGGCTTGAACACCTTAAGTCACACCATTCCTCACTCCTCACAAGATGCTGCTGGGCTTTCAGCAAATCTTCTGTTTCCTCTTTCAAAAGTCAAATGCAAGAAAGATAAAAGGACTGAGGTAGAACAAGAAATAGTGAAACACAAACCACAGGAACTATCCTTTTTGGCATATTGTGTATCAACATAGAAACTATTGTTTCTATTTAATAATATGTAATGTGGTCTCTGGAACTGTGTAATGTGGTAACAGAAAAAGCTATCCTATTGTCATGGTGTCTGTCAAAACCAGATTAGTAACCATTTATCCTAAGTCCACTTCCCCAAACTCTGTGTTTATACTTTCCATGAACAATCAGAAATGTTCTACATCCATCCTGTTCCTTAGTATAGTAGTATAGAATCAATGTATGTGTTTGCAAGGACTGCATTTTTTTATGTATGAAAATCTAGATACTGGGGTTTGACCCCTCTCTGCCATTTGACAGAAGGGATAAACAATGTAGTGCACTATTCATTACTAACTTTTTTTTTTACTGTCTAGCAAGAGACAGCCTCACATAGCTATGCCCCAGGGACATCAATATTTCTAAAATTAGCAAGGGACAGTCACTAATCCTTTGAGAAAAGTGCTAAAGTTTGACATCTTAATTAAGGATTGAGTTTTAGAATTGCTGGAAATTACCAGGGCAAAGTTATGGATCTGAACGGATATTCAGAGAGTAATTGAGAACATCCTGGACCTTGAGCTGTGATCCAGCCTATGCTAATCTTCCCAGCTGTGTAGGAATCCTGATAGCTTTTTAGCTGGAGGAAACAGAATCTATTTAAATTGAATTAAGATATAAAAGATGTATTAATATATCATGTAAGTTTGCTCAGTTAGTCTTTGAACATTAGTGGGTGGAGTTGTCTTCTGTACTTTAAATTACAGGAGAAATATTTTCTTACTTCTCACTTCTACACATGGCTAGTGTTAATAACAGCACTGAGGCAGCTGGCAGAGACTTTTTACACCCAGGAGATCTGTGGCCTGCAGATCAGCAGTACCATTTTCAACCCACTCATAAACCCAGCTGAAGCCACAAGAAATAGCTTTCCCAGTAAGCTGCAGAGAGCAAATGAAAGCTGATAATTCAGGGTGTCAGCTTGGAAGAGTCATCTCCTTCCGTCTAGTGGATTAACCACTAGAAGGATTACTCAGAAAATTTTGGCAGGCAAAAAAACCTGGGAAACTGCCTGAACTGTGAGAGTAACTAAAAGTTTCAAGCATCCATACAGATAGGCCATAGGACTGTGGTGCACAAAAGAGATAGTATCCTGAGCACAACCAGCACCAGACTTTTCAGGAAAAGGTATGGCACACCTTAGCAGAATAATCTGGTCATACGCTGGAGGTGTATTTCTAAATCTTCTCCGTTGTTTGTGACCTGAAGCACGAGGGTTTATATCCCCTTTAAAAATGTTTTATCCTACCTGATGCAACTGTGGAAGCTTTTTATGATTGAGATAAATCTACAGTCTTCTTCCTAGCTTTTTCAATTCATTGTAATTTTGTAGCAATGAGTGCCACAGGTTAATTTTGTACCATGTTAAAATGCATCCTTATACATCCTACATACACCAAGTACATTTGAAACTCAACAAGTAATAAGCAGGAAACCCCAGAGTACATCCTCTCTAAAATGTACATTTTTTAAAAATTATAGTTGCATCTACACCAAAAAGTGTTTGCCTATAAAGCTAACCTGTAGGAATCATGTTATGAAACTGGAAGGGGTGATGTAAGTTGTATCAACCAAAGAAATTTTCGCTAGTAGAACTGTGTGCTGAGTAATTTGTCTTGCTCATACTCTTTTCTGATGCAACTATGCTGCAAAACTAAGCTATGGCACAAACTAGTATCCAATCTCCTTTTCTTACTTAATATAATGATTTGGTAAAAATAATAAAAACTTACAGTAGCAATACTTAAGTCTTCTTATGTACAGTCTTCTGCACTAAAACTGTGTCTAATTACCGTGCAATTTAGGAGTGGCTTTTTTTGGTGTAATTTTCCAAGAGAAATGTTACTATTAGGAAAGAGTGGAACGGCACATTCACAATTTAATTTTCTGTCTCATTATTTTTTACTTTGTCTTTCAGCATTAGTGTGTTCCCTTTGCTTGTCTAACCCCACTACCTACAGAGAGGACACAAAATTTTTTAAAATAAATTATGTTTTAATTTTTAAAATGTATGTTGCCTGTAGCTCCCAACACTGCCTGTGCTATGGCTCCTGGGACATTAACTGTGAATCGTCCCTTGAGTTAACAACTTATATATGCAATGAGACCCTGAATGGATGTAAGTGAGCAGACAGGCATTATATGGCTATGCATCTCATTACAGTCCCGGATGCAGGAATGGTTTAGGATGGGAAGAGGCATCAGAAGAAATTAATATTACTAGAAAGCAATTCTATGACTACCTTGGGCTACATGATAACATTACAGCTAATAGTTGTTTTTGTGTGGTGACTTACTAGGTGATCCAGAGTCCAGACTCAAAATGTTGGAGGCATGTAATCTAATGCCACTTTTGACTTACTGTGAATTACACCTTGCACCAAATCTTCATCAAACAGTTTGACTGTTCTGAAATGGCATTCTTGAGCCAAAACTCACTTAAATTCACAGGATATTTTGCTATTGATTATGTGGCATTTGCATCTCATATTTCTTTAGGGTGAAAATATATTGGGCTGCTTCCACGTCCAGCAGTCTCAAAAAGTATTTATGAATGGTGGCCTAAATACTGAAAGTGAGTTTTGATTTTTGTTTCAATAAGAGTAGATTCGGTCAGGAAACAATATTCACTCAACCAGCAAAGTCCAGCTGACTCTTAGGCAGAATTTGTCAGCTTTGAAACAATATACACCTACACCCACACAAGAACTTATGGCAGGAAATGAACAAGGATATAGCCAATTGTACCTGTCAGGAAATGCAGGTGAAGAATATAGTTGCTGAAATGAGGCTTTTGCGAAGTTTGACACTTTTTCGAGTGTGGAAAAACCTTTTCCTTCCTAAACAGGTCACAAACTAATTTTTTATCTCATACAAAACTTCTCATGATCGTGTCATCTTTGATTCACTTAAAAGCCAGAAGCTAAGGTGCCAATATCCCTGCTATTGTCTGTGTTTCACCAGACACTGCTTAGTGTAACAGTACAAAAAATGGTTGGTTTTTTTTCCTTAGAGATTCTTTTGGGTACCTATGATCTTCAATCTCCAAAACCACAGTCTACAGTAACAAAAAAAAAAAACAAAACAAAACAAAAAAAAAAAGTATCTTCTTCAACAACAATCTTTGAAAATAGGGCCATGTAAGTAAGGTCATAAGTATACATAAATATTTTGTGTATGCTTGTACACAGACACATACTCACATATATATGAAAATAGAAAAAAATGTTTTAGTTTTATATCCCAACGAATTTTCACCCACAGAAAACAACAGAAATTATCAACAGACATAAAACTTTAGCCTGCGTAAATTAAATGGTTCTGCTGCATTAACTTCATAAAACCATAATCCTCTCCTCCATAAACTATTACATGCACTGCAACATATCTGATTTATGGGGTGCAGAATCGATGGGAAAAAATTAATGCTTGAAAAACATATTAGAGACATTATTGAACAGATTTTAATTGAGATTTGATTTCAATGCCCCTTATCCCCATGATTAATGGGTCCTACCCCTTGACTCCAGCAGGCAGAAAAGAGAGTCCTTAATATGACAATTAAGTATCTGTCTTTAGGTTTTATGTAGCTCTCTCCTCAGATCACTTCATCAGTACAGTGTGGCTTTTGTGCAGATTAAATTGAGACTCAATTTTCTCTATTTTCCAGCACTTACTTATGTTTTATGACAAGCACTAAATCAATTTTATGCTATTATTGATTTTTTCTTAAATGGACACAAACCATTTCGCCTTTTGCCCTTCTTTTCTACTTTCCTTCTATTTCCTTTTTTCACTGTATGCTTGATATACAGCCAGCTGAAGAAATTTCAAACGTTTCCCGAGATTTCTACAGGTCGTGCCAATTCATTCACTGTTTACAACATCAGAGTTGACAAAGTTAACCTGGAATTCTATCAAAAGTTATAAACTTGTATATTCTTTTAATGTGGCAAAGTTTACAGGTCAGGCTTCTTCCCCCACCTTATCCTTCAAAAAAAAAAAAAAAAAAAGAAAGTGTTCAAGGTTAGATCCTCCTCTTTTTCAATTAAAAAACAAACCAAGACAAAAGAAACCACAGCAGACAATCTTACAAAGAACTTCTGAAATATTTGAACTGCAGTTTCAGCTATAATTTTTGAAACAGTCTTGAAATCTAATTAATACATCGATGTAGGGAGAACCTATTTCATGGCTTGCAGGGGAAAAGGGCATTATCTGCAAGGTGCAATAACTCCTCTGAGATGTGGCAACAGCTAGTGGTATACCATGCAATTAAGAAGCTCTTGGTTCTTTAAGGCTCTATCCTGTCTGACCTATGGCAAAAATTAACAACTGCCTTGGGCAATAAAAGTTGCACAATTTGTAATCAGATAGCTTACTTTTTTGGCAGAGAATTAGACATTAAGAAAGATCAAAGAGAGAAAGAACAAATATAATTCAGCTAACAAAATGGGCTAGCTAGCCTTTTGGTTTTCTGGCTGTTTAGGGCCATGGAGGAGGATATGAAGGATTCTCCTCTTTCTTTGTTTGAAGTCCAGCATACCTGTGCTCAAGTGATAAAACTGATCTCTAAAACAAGTATAGTAGCTTCACTTTGCTGGAAAAGCAGTAAAACCTTTCACTGTGTTGGATATTTACCTAATAACATTTTATTTGTAAACACTCAAAATTTTTTAAAATGTGTATATACTTTTTTTTTTCTAAGTAACACAAGCTTACCTACTCAATAAAAAAATGATGCTACCTGAAGAATGTCTGTCACAGCAACTTTGCTCAGCTGATGCTTCCTTCAACTTGAGGGGAAATCTACTCTGCCATGAATGACAGATTTTGGGCCGGATGGCAGTTTTTTAGCCCTTTCTAAGTGTGATTTTATAGTCTGTGCCCACTTGTGTTTACAGTTAATATATGTACACACTGTATGTGTAAGGTGAATGGAGACGTCTCCTTATGGACTTCCAATAGCTTTCCTAGGGTAAAAAAAAAAAAAAAAANAAGGAAAAAAAAAAAAAAAAAAAAAAAAAGAAAAAGGTGCAACCAAATTACAGAAAGAGAAAAAAAAACAACACACAAATAAAAACAAAACCCAAAATGATTAAGAAAAAATCTTAAATCTCACCATATTAGAGATGCTGGGATGAAAGAGGGAGAAAGTTTGGAGCTATGCCATTATGCTGTATCTCCCTTAATTTACAGAATGTTGTTACCTTCATGCAAGAAACATGCCAGTAACAATGTCAACTTCCATGATTAACAGGAGACTTGAGGGTTTTTTCATTTCTTGGCTTTCTCTTTGCATTGAGATATGAAGAGCAATGTCACAAATCAGCTTGCATGCTGCCTTTCTATTTCAGGTAAAAAGAAAGCTTTCCTTGCAGGTGCCAGATGCATGCGATGTTGTGAATTCTGTATTCCTGTAGCAAAGAGCAGAGGGTGCCCTGAAGTCTCTGCTTCCAGCTGGAATTCAGAGTCAGACTGCTTGCACGTCAGTGATTCCTCACCTGTAGACTAATACAGAATGAAGATGCACCATTTCAATCCTTTGGAGAAACAGCTGGTTTGAATGTTAGACTAAAGGCTCCTTATTAATTTGCTCCACTTGGTTCTGCCTATGTTTTGCCATTTTCTGTTTTTACTATCAATGCTATTGAGATTGTTACTACTACTGTTACTGTAATAATACTAATCACCACATTTTGTGTACACGAGCACCCTAATTACCCAAAGGAAACAGGGTACTAGAGTACAGTTTGTGGGTTACAGTATCTTTTCATTTACACATCTGGTCAGATATTTTTGTCCTAGTGCCGTGTACAGCAGAGCATCGGCAAAAGACATCGGCAAAAGACAATTGAGACAGGGTACTTGTCACTGTGGGAAAGAGCAGCTGAAGAGAAAAAATTAAAAATCAGGTAAGCCTCCATATACATACTGCAAACCAAGAAAATCCTGTAGTATCTTGTAGATAGTTTCCTTTCATGTACTCAAAAGCTGGTATGACTTAAATTTCCTAAACCTTTACTCATTTTATTAGCATATTTTTCTCCTGTGATTTATTCTTTTCTCCATCAGTCTTAATTTATCTATTGTTTCCTTTTTTAGAATTGGCTTTTTAAAAAGTAAATTATACAGTTAAAATCTCTTTAACAACAGAAGCTGTTTTTTTCAAATAGATGGAAATATTTGAGTATACTGTTTAAATGTTTCTAGTTGCTTGCTCCAGCTTCTCGAATTTATGTCATTTTTATTAACTTCAGTTATCTTCTGGCCTTGTGTTTTACATGCCTGTGGTATTCAGACGCATAGGTACCCAAAAGAAACAGGGTACTACAGTACAGTTTGTGGGTTACAGTATCTTCTCCCTTACACATCTGGTGAGGTATTTTTGTCCTAGTGCCTTGTACAGCAGACATCGACAAAAGACAGTCGAAACAGCGTACTTGTCACTGTGGGAAAGAGCAACTGAAAAGAAAAAAAATTAAAATCAGGTAAGCCTCCTTCTTAGAATATATGAGTTTGGGACAATGTGAGACCTACATGATTTCCAGGCTAAAAAAACACAGGTGCTGCAGAATTCCACTCAAATGCTTTCAGAGTAGTAAATCCACAATAAAATCCCTATATACCATGAAGGGCAAATTACCACAATAGGCTGATCTGTTGAAAAAATCAACCTGTTTAATGCTCTATATATGAAATGTTAGTGCAGATGAGTACACACTCACTGAAAACTGATTTTTCTTGTATGTAGGTGAATGGCGTCACATGCTTCAAGTTGAACGGGATTTTCGGCTTAGCGCTGGAGACGACGGGTTTTGTTTGAAGACTCCAGAGTTCAAAAGGCAGCCCTTGAAGGAGAGCCAGACAATACACGGGAGCCACGGAGCTCGCAGATGATCCCAGCGCGGCGTTATCGGCCGGAGCCTGCAGAGACCCGGAGACCTTTGTGTTTCGCGCAGGCAGCGGAGATTGTCAGCTTTCTGAAATGAGCTGCAGGCCTAATCTAGGATCGCACCCATTCAGATCAATAAACAGCAGCAGCGCTGCGCACCGGCCCCGTCCACAGGCGCACAGGGCCCTGGACGTTTCCTGCTCATCCCTGCCCGCAGCGCTGCGCCGGCAGGGCCCAGAGGAGGCCGCGGGGCTCCTGCTGGGTGCCCTCCAGCCTGGCTACCTGTTGGAAGGCAGGGCCGTGCCAGGCTGGCCAGGGAGCCGCACAACAATCACAATTTCACCTTCATCGGGTACATACAACACGTTTGGGGTATCTGGGGCTAAGCAGTGCCCGGGCCGGGGCTGTTGCCTGGCAACAGGCGACCCCGCAAGGCGGGGCGGGCGGTGTTGCCTCTCCGTTAGAAGGAGCCCGGAGGGATTCGTTTGGAAACGGGCTGTTGTTCGTTCTCCTCCTCCCAGTAAATCTGCACGGGTATGTAAGCGAAGTCCCCGCAGAGGAGACGGTGTCAAAATGAGAGGACGGTTAAAAAAAATATGTATTAAAAAAAA
>VZRQ01002543.1:616197-667338 GCA_013397975.1 Machaerirhynchus nigripectus
AAAAAAAAAAGTGGGAAAATAACAATTGAGCTGGAGAAGGTGGAAAATTCAAGACATGTGTAATAGCTAAGGATCTGGTTACAGGAAGGCCTACTAGAAGTTGTTCTAAACAGACAACTATGAAAAGAAGGGATTCCATGGTACCAGCAAGGATTGATCTTGGAATTGAATGCAGAGCGCAAAATGCTGTGAGACACTGTCACCCTCAAAGAAGATTATGCAGAAAAATCTGAGAGGGCAGGAATTGAATATTCAGTCAGGTAATTTTCAGAAACACAGAATTAAGCTTAATTTTCCAGGGGTTCTTGATATAACTTTATCACAATGTGGTTGCAAAAAAGAGAAGTATGACTTTAAAACACGTGTGGAGGTTTATCCATTTGAGTTGCAGAACTGAAAACATCATGCAACAAAGATGGGACACAACCTCATCTGGAATAATGTTAAAACTGTAATAATTCATACTCAGGACAAAGAATCAAAAGTGGAAAAGTGGAAGTAAGTCATTGTCATGAGAAGCAAAATCTATGAAAACTAAAAGATATTCTACCTAGTAATAAGGAGGTTGAAAAAATACATTCATCTGTAAATACTTTGTGTCAGTCAACAAAAAAAAATGAAGAGAGTTATCTAACCAAAAGTAAAATCATGTCACAAAACAGGTCTGGGATATAGAATGCCTGTAAGTTAATACAGTCCAGAAATAAGAAAGGAGATTCTAACCACAGGACAAGTAATATTGTCATCTAGGTTAGCGAGATAGAGAAATCAAACGGATTTTGAGAGGGAGCTGCTATGTTCTAAGTAATAGAGTTGATAGCCATGGCAAATGACCTAGACCCTGTGTTTCTGATGAAAAAATTAAACATGCACAAAACTGGAAAGAAGCTGAACTGAATTAAGTAGGCTGTTTGTAAAATAAGATGTTCTTCAAAAAATGTCATGGCAGAGATAATGAAGAGTTTTTTTACCTGTACCTAACATTTGGAATGGTGATGATTGATTCCCTCTCTCATTTTCCATTTCAACTCGGAAGGGACACCCTTCCCTGTGAATCTGAATCCTGCTTTTCTGTAGAAAAGATTTCATTAGAGTATATGAGATTATTGAGGTTGGGCAGCTAAACCTTCATTGCTTCGTGTAACTCCATCAAGATATTCCCAAGACAAAATTCAGCTGAGGGAAGAGCACAATACTTGATTAGCCTGCATAAATTAATACCAGTTACAGAACACTTTTATTTCTGTTTGTTATTCAGCCTTATCAGCTTCACTGCAATATGATGCAGAAATACTGAGCTATGAAGGATATCTCTTTTTCTTAGAAGAGAAGTAACTGAGTTAGCATGCAGTTTAAGAGCCTGCTTTAAAGTCCTAAATTTGTTGAGGGTTCCCTCCTTTAAAGTAAGTGCAGAATTATTAGGGTATTTGTAACTGCTAAGTTCATACTTAGGTAAGGGTGTAATTACTGTGTAACGTGTATACAGAGGTCAGAGAACAAGGTTTTGGATTGCTTACATTTTGTTCCTGTGGGCAAAACAAGAATCTCAGATGGTACTTGGGGGCTTATCTTAATTAATATCTTGCATCCAGGTCTCACCTTAAAATCTATCCTATTGCAACTGATTCAGTCACTTGCAACATTTTTTTACTACAGCATGCAAAGCACTGCTACTGCTATGGTGTGGGATCAAGTAATCTACATCTATCATTCCAACATTATGATTTACATAACGTTCATATTTGATATTCATATTCATGTGTGCTATATTTCTTTATCATTGTATTTAGGGAACATGGATGTGAGTGTGGCATCAGCTATCTCATGAAATTCTTTGAATTAGACATCTTTGTTCTAGTAGTAACGGTTAGTAAGATGAATACACTAGCCTAAATTAGTTATTTTCTTTCCTCCATTGATAATTAGCACTAGAGGGGATGAGTATGAGTTACCTATTAACTCCAATTGCTATGTTTAGCAGTGCATCCAGAAAAATACATTATCAGTCACGGTAAAGTCCTGCTTCTTATCTTGTATTTATTTTAAGAACATAGTAGAAAAGGGAAACTTACAGCTGTGGCAGACCCTCACACTGCACTTTGTTCAAACCAGTGTTTGATTTTGCTATATATTTGGCATGTGAATACTCGTGTTACTGTTTAAGAGTGTTAATTTCTTCTGACTATAAAAAGTGCAAGTGAAGTATTTACCATGATGATATTGGACTAGCACTGTACAATCTGTATTTATACAAATTATTTCATCAAATGGAGTCAAATTTTGCCACATTCAGGTATATAGGGTTAGCTCTATGGACTTTGGTAGACTCAGGAAATAATTTGAGCCTGTTATTTAAAAATTAAAGGAATTTCATCTCAGTACATAGCCTTACAAAATTATCACTTCTTCCACATCAGATGCTACCTTCATGAAACAGCTAATATTTAATTTCATGCGGTTCAGAAACTCCTATTCTATTAATGACTCCTAATGTTTATATGTATTTGTATAAATGGTTGTGTTTGTAGCTTAAAGTAAACAAGTTCTTATTGTTCAGTTGATAAGTTATATTTAAATATGAAGCTTGTCACACTGTAAATTGTTAGAAATAATGAATAGTTAATAACATGAATTTGCACACAACTGTACTATAATTAATAGTGTGCAGAATATCTGGTCAAATAAATTAACTATCTGCTCATAATTAAAATAGATACTCTTGCTTTTTTGTTTCCCTGAAGATAACTGACATCTCTAGTACGTGTAACTGCAGGATACAGACATCAAAGTACAAGGAAACGTATGTAAGTAAAAAGATATGATCAGGTCAGGACTGAGACGGAAGAGTAGACGCCTAGATTTTCAAAGCCGGGTGGTGAGGAGTCTGAATGGAGACCTGCTCATAAGTGTTGCACTCTGGCAGTAGCCTAGACATTAATCCCAGCTTCCATTTGTGTGGGAGAGAACTTCCTCTCCTTGTGATAGACTTGCAGTACTGGATTTTATCTGCATATAGCATCACCAGTGTTGCTGTCCTTCATGTGATAACCAGTGCCTCTGTAATGACTACTGCCATGGAAAGTACTTGTTGATTATGAAATTGAACTCAGTCTCCTAGACATTTTTAAGTGCATTTGAGAATGGCCTTACAGTTCAAAATTGTTTTTTCCAAGTGGGTGACAGGAAAAGAAACAGGATGCAGTTGAAGAGGGGCACAAGGGAAAGAGTGCATTTTGGAATATTCTGCAGCAGAAATGACAGAATGGAGGAGGACTTCTTAATGAGTAGATTTGGGAAAGAGTCTGATGGATTAGATAAAGATAAGAAAGCAATGTCATATAGTTCCAGAAAAACAAAAATAATACTGGCTTCTGAAAAATGTAATGTGGAGTAGTCCCTTCACCCTTCTCAGAACTGGAAAAAAACAGCTTTGGTAGATACTGTGTGTAGTATTGAGTAATGCACAGAAGACATGCACAGACTAGAAAAATCCAGACTAGACAAACTAGTTTGCAACAAGATTGACTCAATTTCCAGGAAGTTTTTACTTTGAGAAAAGATGGAAATCTTTCAGGTTGTTTCATCTCAAGAAAAAAGAATAGAGGAAAAACTGTCAGCAGTCTTTGTGTACATCAAAAATCTCTGCATACATGGATAGAAAGGAAATAACACATGTAAAATTCAGTGCTATGAGATTAGGTACAAAATGTTTATCTTGATCTCTTAAGGATATCTTTGATAAATTCTCATGAGATGACAGAGTGTGAATGCTGCAGGCCCATGTTATTTTTCCTCATGCAATGGTGGACATTTGTTCTATTTTCTATTATGTGTTTTACAATACAATTCGTTTAAAAGAAAAAATTATGCCTACTCAGTTTTGGAAAGAAATCATAGAATAAGAATATGCTGAGTTGGAAGGGACACACTAGGATTATCAAATCCAGCTCCTGGCCCTGCACAGAACATCCCAAAGAGTCACTCCCTGTGCCTGAGAGCATTGTCCAAATGCTCCTTGAAATCTGTCAGGCTTGGTGCTGCAACCACTTCCCTGGGGAGTCTATTCCAGTACCCAACCACCCTCTAGGTGAAAAAGTTTTTCCTGATATCCAACCTAAACCTCCCCTGACATAAGTTCAGGCCATTCTCTCGGGTCCTGTCGCTGGGCACCACAGAGCAGAGATCAGTGCCTGCCCCTCCTCTTCCCCTCACAAGGAAGCTGCAGACTGCGATGAGGTCTCCCCTCAGTCCCCTCCAGGCTGAACAGACCAAGTGACCTCAGCTGTTCCTCATACAACTTCCCCTCAAGGCTCTTCACCATCTTTATTGCTCTCCTTTGGACACTATCTAATAGTTTAAAGTTTTTTTTTTATATTGTGGCACCCAAAACTGCCCCCAGCACTCGAGGTGAGGCTGCCCCAGTGCAGAACAGAGTGGGACAATCAGGGCCTGCTTTGGTGTTTTGGTTATCTGCCTACTGGGAAAAGAACAATAGCTAGAAACCTCAGAAGGAGGGAAGTTCTGACTAGAGTGACAGTGTGCCAAGTCACATTCTTCTTCCCAGAGCTTACTACTTGCTGTCTATGACAGTTCCTTCTTGATCACCCTGCCTTTTTTGAATTCTACCGTGAATTTTCTCTTCAATAACAATTCTCAGAGCTTTACTTGTTAAGGAACACTTTTAAGAAATATCTATTAGCAGAGATGCAGGTATAGTCAAGGGATTTTAACTTACAGTTGTGGCATCC
Organism: Machaerirhynchus nigripectus; assembly: GCA_013397975.1. Taxonomy (NCBI): domain Eukaryota; kingdom Metazoa; phylum Chordata; class Aves; order Passeriformes; family Dicruridae; genus Machaerirhynchus; species Machaerirhynchus nigripectus. Next base: position 620,946 of record VZRQ01002543.1, read on the forward strand.
CCTCAGTCATTGAGACATGGAGTCTTGGAGTAGCCAAGTCACTTTGTAGGTGTCAGTCCTAGAGCTACACCCAAGAGTTAGCTTGGAAGATATGCCAATTTGAAATGTGAAGTTTTATGGCTTCTTGGTCAGCCTTTGACCAATTTTTTCATCGTTAGAACTTTTACTAGTCAAATTATTAGCCATTTCAGAAATCTGTTAGTTACTGATGTTGTATTTATCCTTCCCTCTCCTGTTTACCCTTCACACATACAATGTATTTAGTGTCATAATTCAGAGTACTCATCCTGTATAGGGAACTCAGAAGTTACTAATTCAAAAGTTACTCTCTGGGAAGAAATTTGGTCCAATCCTTAGATGCCTAATTCAGGGTTATTGATACCACAAGGCAAGAAAACCCACACAGTTTTTGTAAGTGCATTCCCAAGACAAGACAGTAAAATCAAAGTCTTCTGTCATTCTCATATCCACATGGACACACTCTTGAATTATAAAATTCAAATAGTGAGTTCAAAAACAGTTATGCTCTTCAGTGAATTGTGAATATATGGAATAATGGAGCTTTCCTACACACACAGCCCAAACCTTTCCATTATTATAGAAAAAGCAACATTTTCTGTCACAATGTAGGCAGCACTACAAAATAATAATTAAAAATGTGTTGCTGGTTGCTAAGTGGATAATGCATGCCTTCTAATTATCTTAGAAATAAGCTCTCTTGTACCATGAAGTGTACAGATGTGTTAACCCTGGCTGGAGGTTCTTCAGCAGACGTACTGAAGAAATACTACATAATGCAATAAGCTGGATGTTCATATTGAGAGTTAAATCCAGTATTATATTGTAAAACCAGTGTTGTTTAATTTGATTTTATTATTTTCTATAGCAAGGAAGTGACATATGTAATACCAAAGTGAAATCTTTCTGTTCCTCACGTATTTAGTAATCTGTAAGGAAAATATTTAATAGCCAATGTGCGTAAGAGATACTGGGTTTGGTGTGGAGCTTTACTTGCTTGTTTGTTTGTTTGTTCTTCATTGAAAATAGAATTGTTTACATCACATTACCATTAAAGGCAATTTGAGTTGCCCAAGTGTAGCTGATGGATTTGCACAGCTGGGAAAAGAGACCTGGTTTGGCATCTGGAAGCTTTACTGTTTGTGAGGATATGAAAATATGGAAATTCAGACTGAAGTAACACTCTGACAGCATCGTTGTAAACTGAGCACATATGAAAGGTTTTGAATGACTGCAAGCAACTTCGGTCACTCTTCTGTGCATAACTGAAATCACTGCTCTAGCCTTGGTATCATTTGAACCACTTAGATTCCTCTGCACCATTCTAAATGTTGTAGATGTTAGAGATCCAACTCTGGAATCCTCTAAGATATTCGAGATTATTGACACATTTTTTAAAGTCGGAAGCAAGCATTTCTACTGTACCTGAAATTAAATTAGTAGGCTAGCAACAAGACAGAAGCCAGCACTGCACCAGAAAAGCTATGACACCTTGTATTTTGAACTGGGAAGGAAAGAAGAGGCCAAACTCAGTCCTACTGCAAAAATCATCTCACTGCTTTTACTGGGTTCAGAACTGCTCTGGTTGGCATAGAAGAGTGCATCGTTCAGTTTAGTGTCTGGAAGATAAAAAATTGTATGTCTCACACAGCAACCATTTGCTTACCAGTAATACTGTAAAGTAGAGGCATTAAGACACAGGCAGTACAGAAACAATGGTTAGCTTCAACCACATAATGAGTACCTTCAGTTGGATTTGGAGAGACTTAAGAGGTGCTCACTACTTTTCAGAGCTTTGGGTAGAAGCTGCAGGCTGTTTTTCTTATGGTTTATTATGTTTAGCAATTTGTTGTTGCTTTTATGTTTTATTATTATATATGTTTACAAGGATAGTATAAACCGGAAGCTTATTTGGCCCTGCCCCAGTTTGCTTGCAGCCTCGTGATAATATGAAAACATGATGGTGGGGGATGTATAGGGGTAGCAAAAAGGTCAGGGGGAATCACCAGGTGTCTTGGTTTTATTGCATGCCTTGCTAGTTTCATTGAACTAACTCTTTCTTTCTTTCCTTCTCTTTCTTTCTTTCTTTCTTTTTTCTTTCTTTCTTTCTTTCTTCTTTCAATCTTTCTTTCTCCTTCCTTTCTTCCTTCCTTTCTTCCTTCCTTTCTTCCTTCCTTTCTTCCTTNCCCTTCCCCTTTTTCTTGGTTTTTCTTCCTCCCTCCCTCCTTTCCTTGCTTCCTCTTATCCTCTCTTCCCTCTCTCCTTCTCTCCCTCTCTCTCTCTCCTTCTCTCTTTCCACTTTTTCTCATTTTCTCTTTTCCGCACCTCCACATTTTCCAAGTGTAAGCAATTTTGCTTGGTAGGAAAATCCGCCTCCAGCAGTACATGTTGTCATAGAACGGGACCTTGCTCATGCTCTACACCATGAAGAAATTGCTGTTAATGGATAGTCTACCTAATACCTGTGAGCTCCACAACCAACAGAAAGCAATGGTATCTTCTTTCAGTGCTTTGCTTTAATTTTTTTTTTTTACTATTTATGACAGAACTTTTTTTTTATTTTGCCTTAGAAAATATGACAGTGTACTCAGATGGTCTGTTTCACCTTCAAATTTAAAAGTGTGACTGACGTTTTAAATGCGGTGTATCTGTAAAACAAGTTCTTTGTTTTCAAGTGCTAGAACCCAAGTAAGCTCTTAAAAATAATAAAAGTCCCACTTGTCATTTTCAGAATCAGGGCTGTCCAGAAGTACTAGTAATATTATGAAAAACTGTTTTCAGAGTTCCTTCTTTCCTAGTCCACCCTAAGCCTCCTATTCACCACAAATTGTTCTTTTTCCTTTTTAAGCCTAGCATCTTCTTTACCTCTGTTCTTTCCCTGTTTCCCTTCCACCACAAGAGGAAACCTCCAGGGGATTTTGCAAGATACATAGATGCCTTGGAGGGGAAAAGAGGAGACAGTTGTAGGTTATCTGAGGTGTGGGTTGTATGAGAATTTATTTTCAAAAAGAGGTGTGGGTTATCTGAGTAACAGGCTATATACAGGAAAATATGGTAATATAAAACCATTTTAGTTCTATCTGATACATTATTCTAGGCTTGTGAAAAGACAGATTTGCTTTTCTGAGATGTGCATATCTATACAATTTCTTTTCTTATGTGAGAGCAAGCGGTCATAACTGATAGATTTTAGTGTTTATGCTTCTCTTTCATACCAAGATTTTGTATGTGATAGAAGATGTAATATTACACAAACTTTTTTGTTGTTGTTGTTGTTGTTTTATACATTTTAAGTTTTATATTGTGGCAGGTTAATTTTAGATAGGAAAATGAAATGAAAAAAATGATTTTTTTCTCCTGAGGAAGAGAGAGTATAAAGATACTTTTAAAAAGCAGAAATACAATCTAACACAGAGTGCTTGATATTGCGTCATGAATGCCCCAAAATCAAACCGCATAGTTTCAGAAGTCATAGCTCTTCCTCCAGAAAATACTGGGCATTATTTTCAGATGCTTGATGTATTTTGTCATCCAAGCTGAATATTTACAACTCATGAACAAACAATGGGCTTAAATGTCGCTTTAATAGTGATCTCTTAATATTGTACCAATAGGTAACAGAAAGTTGCAATCTTCACCAGCAAAAATTTCTATGCTGGAAGCTGCCTAACTATGCAGTGAAATGGTCATCAGAAAAAATATTTAATAGGCAACTATTAGATGTACCACTGAGAGTGATCTTTTATTATTATTGTTATTATTCTTTTTTTTTTTATTTTGGCAACTTTTATTAAGTGATTTCTTAAAAAAAATCTAAATGAACAACCATATTTTCTAATGCAGTTTTTTTTCTTCATGTGACAGAAAATAATGTCGAGGCTTTTTCTGACATTAACTATATTATTATTGTGGTTGTTTTTGGTAACATCATCATCGTTATCACCACCAGTACTGCTTTATCAATAAACTTTCTTTGGTTTGTTTTAATAAATCAGGGCATGTTCTACAAATGTATTTAGGAGCCTAACTCCTAATCTGTCTCCTTAAATATTGAAGGTATAATAATTCATAGTATATTCATACAGTTAAAAGTATAATCTTTTCACAGAAATGCACAGTGAGAATTGCAGATGAAATACCTGTTATTTCAAGTGAGAGAAATCAAACATCCATTATGTACTAAACTCCCGTTATGTACTAAAATAAATAGGCAGTTGATAAGGACAGAAAGAACAAGTCACTAGCAAGAGAGCATTTTTCATTAAATGACTGGTTTATTCTTATTTCTAAACCCTGACTCTTTAAAAAAATGTGGAAAAATGTAACTCAAATCTGTACTAAATAGTTTTCTGACACATTACATTTTAGCAGTTTTTCTATATTCCATTCTTAGTTTACCAATTTTCCTGTCTCAAAGAGGCTAATTCCATACTGATGGAAAGACAGCATTGCCTTCTACTTTCTACTTTCCTAAAAGCATTGCCTATCCTGCTGGGAAGAAACTCCGAAAGGATGATGAAAGGACATTGAAGAATGCTGCATGGTCCATCACGTGTTTCTGCAAGTTTTGTTTCTGAGATCTTCCAGTTTTCTTTCTAGCAGAATCTCAGTTGAATGCCTCTAGGTAACACATGCACAAAAATCTCAGTTGAATACCTCTAGGTAACACATGCATTTCTTTTCAGGTACAGTGTTCAATGCCCTGAAAAAACAGGGATTTTTTTTTTCTTGCAGTGAGGAATTTTCAGTTTTGCTGAATGCAACCTAATCTTATTGAATCTGACAGTCAACAAGCCTGAATTACACTTTTTCCAATTTTTGTATTCAGAGTAGGTAACTGGGGCAGAGACTGGGTGATATTACGTAGATGAGCTCTTAGCGACCACACGGATAACTCACCTATATATTCTTGAATCTCGTTTTTCAGTCCTGTGCGTATGATGCCAGCCATCCAAGTGACCCTGTTTGAACTCCATTTCTATGACATTTATTAGTGTGCCATCAGGATAATGATTAGAGCTTTATCTATTTCTTACAGAGCATTATGGTTTCTTATAAGGATGTTGTGGGTTGTATGCAATTTTTTTTGCCTTTCATGAAATGCTGTATTTTCTGTTTTCTTCTCTAACTCGAAATGCTTTTGCAAGGAAGAAAGTCAGAGATCTTCCCTTGTCTTTATATAAAGGTGAGTATCCATTTCTAAAAGAAACATCATGTTAAGTGCAGTTGTTAAAGTAACAGTAGCATATTACATTGCATTTCTCCTTCTTCCACATTTCTGTCAGGCCTAAGAGTGCTAGACACTTAAGCACACAGTGACATTACCAGGCATAAACAAAAGCAGCTGTGGCAGAAGATAAAGAACAAAGCTTTTTAACAAATTTTCCTAACTTCAAAGATGAACAGAACAAGGAAGTAATTGCACTTACAGCATTATTTAATGGCTTTTTCATTAAATCCAACAAAGACAGTAATAAACAATCCAGGAACAGTAAAGGACGGATTTCTATCTTTGACTCATAATGCTCATCTCAGTGCATATTTAAAAATATGCTACTAGATGACATGTATCTGAAGGCACCAGCAAGGACTAAGTTCTCAATATCTTCTATAATTTTAGTTGTTTGGAAAAATGATGACTAAACTCATTTACTGGAGTTTTGTGCAAATAAGAACTGATTCAAAAATAGACTTGCATGATCCACACTGACTTCATGAGGATTCCCATTAGGGCATAGCATTCCAGCAGTAGTTGCAGCTGTACTTCAGGTCCAAATAACCATGTAATCTAGAACAATACATCTGAAAAGAATAAGAAGAAGATACATTGCTCTAAGAGTGTGATCCAGTCTGGCAAGTTCTTCGTCACACTTTGGGAAGTGTGTACTTTCAGTCCTTTTTATCTTTTGTATTGATATAAGTGATTTTTTTCAGTTGAAAAACTTGATGATTTTGTAAACTAGCAAGATGGAAAAGAAATAATGTTTATTATTTTATTACTAGAAATAATTATTTCTATTAGTATCTAAACACATCATTAATTTAGGAGTTACTTGAAATAAAATTCTTTCAGGTCTTCTAATACTTCATGGTGGCCCACAAGCTTCCTCTCCATAGTAGTCTTCATCTACAGTGGTATGGAAGCTTGTTGAAATGAACACTGGTGGTTTTGTGTCTTGACTTTAGTCTATTGGTACCCTGGTTTGAAAACCGTGGTAGGATTAGAGGTAATTTATTAAGCAGTAAAAAATTCTTCCCCTTCTCAGAGATACTTGGCTAACTGCAAGTTACGTCTTCTTCTGAGTGTTTATTCTAAGTCCTTCAAATACAGACTTAAAAAAAAGTTTTTCCTTGAATAGTTGATGTTTCATGAATTATTTTCCTTAGACTGCAATCATGCACTGGAGAGAACTGAAGGGACATGGATTAAAAAAATAAACAGAAGAAAAACAGTGATCTATTAGAGTAAGGCAGGAAAGGAGAATAGTTAAAGAGGAGATAAAAAAGAAAAACTGTAGTAAAATATGATATTTCTAACAAGCAGTGAGTTTGCCCAAGGTCAGAGCTATCAGTTTCAAACAGATGAAAATGAAAAGAAAGATACAAAATAGATGAAAGCATTTAAAACAGCAAAAACAATCGGGAATGTAATGAAAAGGATTGTGTACTAGACTTTCAAATGCAGGTAAAGAAAAGTGGAAGGAAGCAAAAAGAAACTTGAAGAAAATTCTAAACAGAAGCAAGCCTAATGGAAAATTGAAATACAGTCCTACCAAAGATAACTGTACCTGAGGACAGCTTGAAAAGCATGTAGTTGAAAATGAGAGAAAAGTGCATAAGCATATCTCCTATGGAAAAGGAGCAAGATACATTTAAGACCGTATCTAGTTCCCCATAATTAATCATGGAATAGTTGAGGTGGGAAGGGGCCTCTAGAGATGGTGCAGTCCAAACCTTGATAGAGCTGGTTACTCAGGGTCTTGTCCAGTCAGTTGTTGAATATATCCAAGGATATTTCCACAGCCTCTTTGGGTAGCTTGATCCAATGCTTGACACTCCCACAACAACAACAACAACAACAGCAACAACAACAAGAAATTAAACAAAAAATTCCCCCATATGTTCAAGTGGAATTTCATGTATTTCAGCCTTTGCCCATTGGCCCTGGCCCTTTCAGTAGGCAGCACTGATAAGAGGCTGCCTCTGTCTTCTTCACTGCTCTTCCCCATCAGGTATTTACAGACATTTATGAGATCCCTTCTCTGGTCTAAACACTCCCACCTCTTTCACACTCTTTTCATGTGGCATGTTATTCCTTCCCTGCCCGAGGCTGCCATAAGCAAAACACCCAAAGATTAATCTGATTATTCAGTTTTGTCCAAGATTTTTATCATTTAACTGGAGCAGGGCTCAGACAAAGTTTGCTTGTCTTTATGGGGGATGATAGAAGGGAACTTTCAATGCTGTATTTATAGTAGAAGAAAATGCTTAATTAAGAAACCTTTAATTTTGTTTGTTGCTCAGCTTCTACTACTTTCCAACTATCTATCTAAATCTCTTTTTGAATTGCAAATCTCAATTAGTAACCTGTAGGTCATATGTTGTTGTTTTAAATTTTACCGTAATGAACTGTACTTACTGTTAAAGCTATGGATGTCATTTATTTATTTAACATAAACTGGAAAGGTTATCATTTTGTAATAGAAAATACACACAGTGGTTAAGATCATAAGTTGTTCTTTAGCATATTCGTGTCATTTCGTCAACAGATACACTAAAGACGCTGCTTCACAAAGTAGTGCTACTGTACAAGAGATTGATTTGTACAGTTACTTTTTCACTTCCGGACCTCACATACCGCACAATTTTCAAAGTATGTAATCATCAACTAGAGCTGGAGGTGTCATCTTCATGAAGTCAAACTTGTGTGCATCTGCTTAAAAGGACAGAGGCCTGAGTCAGTCCTGAACCTCTAAAAACTCATGATGTGCATTTTTCTGATCATGAGCAACAATTTTACTTTGAACGTTCTGCCCAACTCTAGCTATTTGAGCACAGAATTGGTTTTCAAGAGTATGTGAGTCTTGAAAGAAACAGTATTGCTTTCTACCTTACTTTTGGATTCAGGAGACATAGGAGTAAAGAACTGTAGTAATTACAATCAGAGAAGATTAATTCCACAGTTATCAATCACAGTTATTAACAGGAAAGTTGCATGACAAGAGTGAAGATTTTTGGATTCTCCACCATTGCATTATGGTGAAAGAATATCTGGTTTGGGAACCAAGAAAAGATTTTTAAAAATGGAAATTAGTACTTGACTGGACCGAGAGAAAATCTCTACCCTTTTTCATCGTTATACAATATGTTTACTAATCCAGAAGCAGATAAGGTATCTTGTATCACATTGTGTAACATTCCAGTGAAATAGTATTGGAGTTAAGTGCAAGATTGTTTCAAGGACAAGACAATGAATGCAGATCCATGTATTTAGTGAGAATTACCCACATACGCTCTTTCACTATCAGTTGGTATAAAAATTGCTGCTCTACTCAGTTTGATTAGAGATGCTGTTGTTGAGCTCATTAGAAATGAATGCTTTATATCATGTCTCAAATTTTGGTACAGAGTATTAGAGATAAGCAGCATCCGCTACTTGTTTGACTTCTTGGTCTGTCATAAGGCCAAGCATAACTTGGACTGGTAGAAATGCCACTGTGCAGAGATAGCTCCATCAGGAAAGATATTTTTTACCTTGGTAAACAAATTTTTCCTGCTGAAAGATATTCAGAATGGGAAGAAGAAACTTTTTAGTTTTTGCTCAAGGCATGCCAACATGAATATTGGAGGGGGGGGGGGTCCAAAAGAAATCTACTTTAGAAGAAGAAAACATTATGTATATGAGTAAAATTTTCAGTCATTCATTTATTATATCTGCCAAAAAGGACAGTGTATTTGGCTGCTCCAACTATTTATATTGGGTCAGTTGCCTAGTTATTTTTTCAAGAACCAGAAAAAACAAAGTGGTTTTATACATAAATCTGAGACTAGAAACAGGAAGAATTACTAACTAAATACATGCTTTTAAAAGCTGTCAGTGAGAAAGTTGAAGGCTTATTTTATCAGTCTAGGCAAAATGAGATGTTCTCTGAATATTTCTTAATGAAAGAAAAGGGACAGCTCTGGAGAAGATAAGTGGTAGTCAAATTAATCTGCATTGTGCTTCACTGCTAACCTCCTCTCCTGTCTTCTTGAGAGAGTACTGTATGCTAGCACATACATATGTCTGCAAATAGAAAGGTAAGAGCTTGAAAGTGCCACCATTTTTTCTGCTGCATTGTTTCTACTTTATCAAGTAATCTTATCCACAATTTAGGTTAGAGGGAAAATATACCATAGATCTGAGGCAGGGATAAAAGACCACAATGGCTTTTTTACAAGGTGTTAAGTGTTTTCCATATTTGGGGGGTTTTAAAGCCAACTAGCTTTGGATGTGAAATTGATACTGAGGGGTCTTGTGAACTCAGACTGGACCAAACCTTGACTTCATCCCTCACTCTTGGGCTCCACAGGAAGTTTTGAAGCTTACATTCAGTTGTAAAGCATTAGCTGATTTGCATCTGCCACAGCTGGACTACATGAGAATGTAGCTGGACTACATGAGAATGTCAAAATTTTGACACATCAGCTTCTGCTGAAACTTAGAGCAATAATAGCACCATGACTGCGTAGATAATTCAAGAATGTTTATATTTTATCATTTAGACAAGTACTCATGTCGTACTCAGACACAAAAGGACCACGCAGACACCGTTCTGTCAGGATAGGGCCTGGGCCAAAAGAGAGAGCAAGGAAGGGCCAAGGTAGAAGGAAGAAGAAAAAAAGGAAGACCGGCCCTGCCCTTTATTTAGTCAGTTATATATCTTTTTAGAGACAACCATGGATTGGAGGATGGGGTTACCACCTCTCCATGACACTGGTCAGACCAAAAATCTATCATAATTGTCCGCCTAACAAAAAGAATGATAATAATAGATACCGGTAGGTAAACATGCCTGATGTTTACAGTAAAGTGCCTGGGAAATTCTACTACAGGAATGAAAACATAGAAAGACTGCAAAATTCAGGGCGACAGTACTCAGATGCCTAAATTATAATCCCAAACTTTGTGCTCACATGGTGAGGAAAATATATGATATGAAAGAGCATTTACTGGCACCTTGGTTGTATGCTGAAACCCACTTTCTAACTAATCTTAAATTAGGTCCCAAAGTAACCAGTATGAAATCCACCTTTTATGACAGATAATTGGGAGAATTTTTACCCAGAAGTATTTTAGAGTTAAAAACGCAAGGAGGACTTAGTACACAGGTGAAAGGGCTGAACACGTAGTTCATCCTCTTTGGTTAGTGGCAGTAGATGACAGGATTGGTGCACTCACTGACTGGGAACAAAATATAGTGTATGTCATACAAACAGATTTCTAGTTTCAATAATTTCTTGGTTTGTCAGCTGCTGGCCTAAATAAGACTAAAGAAAAGTCAAATACTACATTTTTGTATTATAATTGCCCTTTGTTTTTAGTAAATGGAAAATATTTAGAAAATGGAGGATACTCATAAATACTTTCAGAAGCAATCTACACAGGCTCTGGGAGTCCAAAGAACTCACAGGCAAATTTTGACTTTCCCAGAAGTGATATCAATTAGGAAAACAGAGCAATTGTTGGAAGAATGTAAAGGTTATCATGCAAAGCATGTTTATATGGTTCAAGTGAGAGGAAATGATGGCAGATCCCAGAGTTGTGGGGCACCTTCCTCTTTGGAATATTCTGACTTCCATTTCCCTTGCTTAAAACCACATTAGTCCTGATCATTGTCAGAAGAACCAGGAATTTTGTCAATGCATAAAGATAAATCCAAAATAAATACTCCACAAGATGAATATATGTATGGTTATATAATATAATTTACTAAATAAAATACCATTTACTTTTTTGTCTCTACATTTGTCACCTCATTCTTAAACTTGTATTTCTTTCACTATGTTATTTTCAAATATTTTAATTTTATTTCCCCTTTTTCTTTGTCTTTATGAATAAAAGTATATGATTCCTAAAGTCCTGTCATTTTGCTTTGAAGTCCCAGTTCATAATCATTACTTGTTTCTACATCAGCTATTCTGACAAAATTCATCATATGGCAAGAAGTCACATCTTCTATGGGAGAGAAAGTTCACCTTATTTGGAACCAGCTCAGGAATTGGTCCTAATAGCTACAACAGCTCATCACTATTCCCTGTTGTCTTCAAAGTAAAGCTTAACTTTCAGTTTTACATTATTAACTTGCTTTGGTTGGCTTTATCTGAGCTGTTCCTTCTAGGCCTGGATGGTATTTCACCACCTTCCTGAGCTGGCAGGCACACAACAGCATGAGCACCTAAAGAATATTTTCTTTTGTACTAATATAAATAAATAAAGTATGTTCTTCAAAGTCTACAGTGTTATTGGATTAGCATATCCTTTAATACCAAGAAAACATGTTGGCAGGATGACTATTTGTCACTTGCCCTCTGTTTTATGGCTGGTCCTCAGCAGACCCAATTGTACAGCAGGCAACACTCAAAACCCTGCTTGGAAATAAATTCCAGAAGTCCAGACAGATCAGAGATGTAGATATCTGAGAGCACAGAAAACAAATTCTGTTTATCCAGATATAGATAAATACTTCAATGTAAATTTCAAAATATTTCTGTGTTTTAATGATACTGGATTATCAAGGTCAGTAAAGATCCCTCTGGCCCTTTCTTTCTAGCACTCATTCATACCATTACCCATACCCATAAAAAAAAAAACCTTTTAGTTTTCTCAAAACTTTACTTGTGCCAATGGAAGTCAGAGGAATAGCCTAATTCTTCTGCAACCTATGTGTAAAGGAGGAAAGAGATCATAGTACTCTTTTGTTACTGTACTTTGTAAAATGATGAATGCATTTGTTGTTTTAAATAGAGCTGTATAAACCTTGCTGAACTGAGGGCACCCAACTACTCCACCTAAACCTTCTCTCAGCTTTCTTGGCTTGATCATAAATTAACAAGGGGCTTCAGCATTAGATCCAGGAGTCTCAAATCAGGTCAAAACTTGAATTTTCACACAAATGCTGTTTCCAGCTGCCTTTATTTTTTTGGTCAGGAAAAGTTCAGAAGTGCAAATTCAAAAAGCTTGACCGTCATAAAGCCAGTAAAATGCCCCAAAATTATTATCATTTGAGAACAAATTAAGAGCTACTTTTTAAGATGTACAATTTTCAAAACAGCAATATGAATATATTTTCGTATATTTTTGCTGAATAATGTTGGTTTAATCTTTCAGAAAATGCTGCTGCAGTATTTATTTCTTTGTTATAAATGTGAGGTGATGGGACCTGATATCTTCCCCTGAAAACAAATGTTTACAAATATTCAAGTCCATAAATCTGTAGGAGAAAAAAAATACAGAAAATTCTTGTTAATGCAGTACATTTCCTGGTAATTTTATTGTCTAATTTTCAGTGGTTCCCTACAGAATGAATGCAGTTCAGAAGGCAATTCTATAAAGTACTTTGTGGATAACTATTATCGGCTAATTATTAGAAATTGCATGTTGTTGTTAATTGCATAAATAAATTGTTTTATCTGAAAGCCATTAAAAAAATGTTGGGTCTTTGAAGCATATATGGTTTTGATGTTCCTGTATAAAACATTTAACTGTTTAGCTCTAAAATAATGGCATGGTGCTTTAAACCACTCTTTTTTACTCTAATGCACTGAAAGGGGAAAAAACCTCAGATTTTCATAGAGCATTTTTTGTGAAGTGTAGCCTGATGAACCTTACACTGGGAGGTAATAGAAATGTGATGTTTTTGGCAAATACTGAAGCCATTTCCCTCTGTCTTTTTAAAATAATGAAAAAAGAAAGGTACATAGAGATATTTTCATTGACTTATTAGGATTTAGACTGGCAGACATGTAGAAGATTGAAGAGACATGATGATATTTATTGTGAATATTCAAGTTTAAAAATGCATTATACTTTTTTTGTGAAGATGTTTATGTGGGATTGATGTCAGATTTGTGGGGCTGGCCTTAAAAAACTGGAATCTTTACCTGTTCTTATTTTAAATTAGTCAAGGTATGTAAAGGTATTTTTCCCAGCTACACATGTTGATTATGCTAAATTTTTTATGTATATCTGGGTAAAATCAAGAGGTGTAAAAGTTGCTCTCTCTGAATTTCATCTGCTTTGTAAATTCAAGAACAAACTGAGGTGTTAGGGCTGAGTAAGTAGACTTTTTCCATGAAGTGTCATCTCAGTCAGAATTCTGTACTGAATATCTAATTGGACCAGGCAGGTCCTATTTTTGTTTTGAAGTAGTCCATGCCAGTGGCACAGGAAGAAAATATGCTTTACCCAGGAAAGGGCATTACCATGGATATTTTCCTAGCATTTTTCCAGTTATTTGGATTATACTTAATACTGTAAGCTGTGAGCTTGTCCAAAGAGTAATCTTGAGCAAGATGTGAATGTTATTACACATGATGGATATTGATAAAATGGTTATTTTGCACATAAGAAAATGGGCCAAATCTCACTTGCTTATAGAAAGAAAGAATAGGAATCCAGGATAAATTGGTATATGGAGCAGAATGTGTCTCTGTAGCTGTCCTTATGCAAATTAATGCTACAGCCAATGGTGAGAAACTGGCACTTGTAATTTGAAATTCATCTCTTCCTAAAATATACATATCATCTGTGCTTTCTATGATCCTCACAGGCAAATTCAGGAAGTCTGGACTGGATGACCGTACAGTGAAGTGGATTGAGAAGTGGCTGAGTGGCAGATCCCTGGGGGTTGTAATGAGTGGCACAAGGTCTGGTTGGTGGCCTGTGACTGTGTCTAACAAGAGGCAACAGGCAGAAACTGATGCACAGGAAGTTCCACCTGAATATGGGGAAGAACTTCTTTACTGTGTGGGTCACTGATCTCTGGAATGGATCGCCCAGCGAGATTGTGAATTCTCCCTCACTGGAGAAATTCCTGAACTGTCTGCGTGCAATCCTATGCAATGTGTTCTGGGATGACCCTGCTTAAGCAGGGAGGTTGGACCAGATGACCCACTGTGGTCCCTTCCAACCTTACCCATTCTAGGATTCTGTGATTCTATGATTCTGTGAGCTAAAGTTTGTGGGCCATACCTAGCTGAAGAAGGCAACTGATAAGCTGCAGGACAGGGCTGCTTTTCAGACTTTTGCAGAAAAGGACCTGGAGGTGCTGGTGGACAGGTTGAATGTGAGTCAGTTTTTCGCAGTTGTTGCAAAGAAAGTCACCTACATGGTGGGTTGTGCAACCTGCAGGTTGAGGGAAGTGATTCTTCCTCCACTGTGGCATTTGTGTCCAGTTTGTGACTGGGTTCACATTGTCACATGGGTGGTCAGGCCAGTGGAGGACATGTCCTATGAGAAGAACAGGGAGTAATGGGTTTATTCAGCATTAGTAAGAGGAGGCAGAGGAAGGGTCATTTTGCTGTCTACAGCTGCTTAATAGGAGGGCAGAGAGAAGATAGAGATAAACCCTTGTAGGAGGTGTACACTGATAGAACAAGATAAAATATTGACATATTAAAACTAGAGAAGTTCTGAATAGAGATCTGAAAGAATTCATTCACCATGAGGATGATCAGATGCTGGCACAGTTGTCCAAGTGCGGTTAAGGAATCTCCATCCTCGACAATACTCAAAACTTGTCTGGACGATGTCCTTCGCAAGGTGTTTTAATTAAATCTGCTTTGAGATGTAGTTGGAATAGAGATTTCCAAATGTCCCTTACAACTAAAAGTTTTCAATGCTAGAAATCTAAGTCTAGTTTTAACATTTGTTTCTACACTATCAAAAATAGTTGGGTTTTTTTTGAGAAAATTAGTTGCCATTTGGTAGTAATCAGCCAGCAATATTACCTTTGTAGCTGGGTGTATTTTAGAGACACAGAATTGTTTCCTGGCATATCACTTGGTGGGGGCAGGGGAGAGAGGAGAAGAAAAAAAATTACAAAATGAAATAGCATGACTAAATGCAGTAGGATTCAGAAAGTACCACTGAATTGAAATTAGTCTGTGGTGACTGCTGATACTTTCTCCCAAGCTGCTTCCTGGTGTCCTCTGTGCTGATTCTTATGTAAGTCACATTGAACCCATTAAAAATTATGAGTATTTGTAGAATGTAACATAAAAAGTCATATTAAAATTGATGTAATCTACTGCTATCTGGGAATTTTCATAAACTATTACAGTATAATGGTGCCTTCTAGCACTGCTATAATTAATTTAAGATAGCATTTCTGCTAAACCCCCTTATTTTCCAGAGCTTATACATCTGATGAAAATTCTTCCCAGGCTGAAACTAGGTACACAGGGTCTTGACTGTGAAATTAATTATTCACAAAACATTAACAGAAGAAAATATGATCATTTCTTATGACACTTCAAAATGTGCGTGGTTTTACTAAAATAAATGCAGCAAGTGGAAGCTGGAAGTGACAAATGGCTGCTAGCTTTAGCAGCAAGGGGAAAAAACTGTCGACAGTGATATTCAGAGTTGCACAGAGAGATTACAACAGCTGTGGATCCCTTCTTTTCTCTAGCTATCCAATCTCAACAATATTTCACATTTTAAACCAATGCTTTGATTTACTGTATCTATATTTTCATGCTTAACAAAAATGTGCCTATGGTTTTTTCTTTAGCATACAATAATATTCAAAGAGAAATGTTGTTAATGTTTCAAAACCAGTTTTCTTTTCTTGATCTTTATTTTCTTTCTTGAAAGTCCCAATACCAAATAATTACGAATCAAGTAGTCATTTTACAGGACAAATGAAACTTTATAGTCCTCTTAGGAAAAATAACAAACCTCAGCAATAATTATGTTATAGTTACTGAAGATACAAATGTTGTATTGGAGGAACATCAAATATTGACAAGTAGACCATCATTTTGAAAAAATCTCTTCATATGGTGCCTGCCAGCAGAATGTAACACCCTTCCAGCCTCAGCCTCTTCCAGTTAGTAAATGGGCCTTTGTTACTTTCACATTAATGAGGACTCCTGAACCTCAAGTTTTAACCATTTTGTCTCTCCACATCAAGTCCATTGCTTTTGGCATTGATGCCCCTCACAGCTATTCTCTGTTATGGAGGACAAGAGGAAACCGTGAAGAGAAATTCTTTGCCCAGCTCATGCATGAAGCATCATGGGGTGTTCACAGATGAACATGGATGAGGACAGGTTAACATGGAAAGGAGCAAAGGCTCCTGTTGCTGAAATGATGATAGGACCTCTTTTAAGAAGTCTGGTTTTGGAGATTCATTGCTCAGTGAGACAGGAGACAATGAACTTGCAAGAGAACAAAGGACAGTTTGGTCATGGTGACTTGGAGCAATCAAGGGACTTTGAACACCTGGAATCTAGTGAATTAAAACTCCACAAAAGCACATGACTATCAGAAATTTAACAGCGTAATGCGGTAATGCAAAATACATGATTCGTAGCATGTCAGCTGGTTTTGTAACTGTTCAGAAATTGCTTCAGCTGAGGCCTATTTTAGGGAATGAATGCAAACAATGGTATTTGGAACTTTATAAATATTTGAACTTCCCTAGGAATCAGTATGATGCAGTTTTGGGTTTTCTGATTTGCTGTGAAAAGCTTTTTCAATAAACTTCCCCAGTTCCTTCTTGCCAGTAGTCCTACAATAGATTTTAAACAAACTATGCAGAACTTTTGTTGTCATATTCATATTCATATTCATTCTGAGAGAACTGTGTGTTGATTCAGTAATCACTGTGATGCCTGGTCAAATCAGCTGAGATTCACATAAAAGAATCAAAGAAGTTTTAAATACAAAATTATTTTGTACATTAATATGAAATTTTGGAAAAATATTATGACTGCACACTAGGGTTTATTTTTCTAAATATTTTAATAATTATATATATACAAGTTTGGTGAAATTTTAAAACAGTTTTAGAGGGAGATGAGAGAAAGGTTCAAAGCGCAAACTTCCTTTCAATGACAGGTTGCATTGGTTACAGGTGTTCTGTTCTTTCATAGGTGTTCTGTCACCTATACGTCAGGATTTAAATACAGTAGCAATAATTTCTATGAAAGCCTGTGTTCTAAGAAAGGCTTCATCACTGAAAGGACCTAAAATATTAGTAAGAAAACTTGTCAACTTCCAGACGATGTTGAAGAGTGATATGATATATATGAGTAAAATTTTGTTCAAATTAATAGTATTTGCTCCAGGGACAGTTTTTTTAAAAAATCCCCCTTCAATCTTGATTCAAAGACCATTAGCTGTAAAACCATACTTCATGTTGATATGCAAACTAATTTTGAGAACATGAACCATAATTCATTTAAGTATCTGTCATTAATAATTATGTACTCTGACTGATTAGAGTGTAGAAAGCCATGTTTGAACTTGCTAATCAGACAGTAGCAAGTAAATTGTATTTTCCTGGTGAACATGATTGCTACATTCAAATGTAAGGGAAAAAACCTGATATGTGGATAGTTGAACATTTAAATGGAATTCACTAATCAGAACTTTCATTTGAACTACAGGATTTATATACCTTAATGTTACAACTGGATTATTTTGTAAATCTGTTCTTGCTCCTGAAGATGTGACATTAGGGTTGAATGCTTTTTGTATAGGTCTTAATGGCTGGACATGCAAGAAGATCCCAGGTTTTACTCACCCTTTTGAGTATATTGTGTAAATATTACATCTGTACATCTGCTTTAAAACAGAGACCTTGATTTATTTAACTGGTCATAGTGTTTACTCTAAACATCATTTTGGTGGTCATGATTGACCAGAAGATTTTACCAGCCTTAGGGTAAATCTGAAAATGAGATATATGTATTAGCAATAATTTTAGCATAGTATTTTGGACAGTATTTGAAAGTTTGTAAAAAGAGTTCAGGCTATTTCCTTTTGAGATGACAGAATAGATAGGTACTGAGCATTCAGATTTGAATTTTATCCATAGAAAAATCATAAAGTACTGTCCAGGCCAAATTAATCTGAGTTTTTTTCCTCATTTCATCAGGAAAAGGAAAAGGTTGACTATGTTGAATGCTTTTAATTCTAACTCTAGATTACAGCTAATTGTCTATGAGCAAAATTCCATATTTTGAGTCTGAGCAAATATCAGTCACATTTTGCAGCATGAGAAACCACTATTCTTCAACTGATTTCACTGGGAAAACAGCTTTGAATTTCACTGGGAAAACAGCTTTGAAAGTTATGCATCATTCTACCATCTCTCTTAATTTCAAGGGGCAGCAAACACATCTAAATAGAAGTACAGAATGGGGTGGATTTGCTACTCCTTGGATTTATACTAGAATATAATCCCTATTTCCTATTCAACACAGAAGGGGTCATAAAAAACAAGGGGCTGGAAAAGACCCCAGGAGGTCACCTGCCCCATCTCTTACTCCCAGGGCAGAATCAACAATACATCTTCCTGACAGTATTTGTCCCACTTGCTTTGCTTAGCTTAAGTCTACCTTGCTGCAGTTTAGTCGTACAAGTGGTCTTATTAGCAGTGAAAATGGAGAACAGTTTATTGCATTCCTCATTGTGGCAGGCTGTGGCATATTTGAAGATGAGTGTGTCTCCAATCAGTATCCTCTTCATGATTTCCAATCATCATGGGAGAAAGGGCATAGCAGCAACATGAAGTAGCTAAGGGCCATTCTATTTGTGGTGGCAGTTTTATGCTATGTATAAGTGACCATGAAACCACAACTGAGGAAAGCACAGATATTCAAATTTGTCCAAGTTTAATACACATTATAGTCAAGAGAAAGACAGAAACTGAATCTTGCAATAAGTGAAAGCAAATGCCTGACTACACAACGTGTCCTAAAAGAGCTGTAATTTTCCAGGTGAGTACCTAATTCTGTATGAAGCCCCAGTTCCTCTCAAGAGATATCAAGGAGTAGCTGGAGAGTGTCTCCAATATTTCTGAATACTCTCAGTTGGTGATGAGTATATTAATGTCGTATCTTGTTATTTAATGCATCACTGTTAGACAACCAGAACAAAATTATTGTTTGCATCTCACTTTCATGCTTTTGATTCAACTTCTTTATTGCACTTCATACTGGCAGAAAGAGTTGTAAAAGGTTAAACTGAAACCTCTGTGATAGTTCACCCAGGAGACTGAAATGTGCCTTCATAAGGCTTTTCCTGCAATAAATCTTGGTCACATATCAGTTGATGGAAAGTGAGCCATAGTGGGATAGGGAGGAGGGGCACTTCAAGAAAACAGATTTAAAATGAAATTGTAGCTGTGCAGATGATGATTTAAAGTTTTTCTAAATTAATCCACCTTATCAGGAACTTCACTGAATCCCTATAACATTATTGGCAGGGCATGACCACTGACATCTCTTGTTCTGTGTTTCTCTTGCGTAATTGCCTTGTTTCACTGCTTCAGCTTTGGTTGGAAGGCGTTAAAAAATTTAGTAAGTACTGCTACATAATCTTTACTTGGTATCTACTTGCTTTCAAGAGTACAGTGATCTCCTATTTCCTGCCTGGAACTTTTTAATTTTGCACCTGGCTTGTGAAACAGATTCCTAGGCAGTCTTAATTATTTAACAAAAACACCGACTTGGCGTTCTGCAACATCAGGGTCTTTTGTTAAATAAAATGTAACTGAGTAAACATGAGACTCTCATCCCTAGTCTCCCTCAGTTCCTTTATGAAAGATGAGAATAAATGTATTGACCTTTCCTGCTTCCAGTATAAGCACTGAACAGTCTGTTTCTAAATTTTCTTCTTTGTAATGAGGGAATTTTTACATGACCTGATAAGTCCGTAAACTGAGGCTTCCTTTTAATTTATTTGAAAACACCAACATTGCCTCCAATACTTTGGAGGCCATATGGATATTCCACTATGCACAAAGTTTATGGCAAATTCTTTTTTTTTAGAAGCTGGGTCGCCTTTTGTAGACATGGTTCCATTTAATAATTAGAATATAATTTCCCATCAGCTTGAATATTTCAACTACCCATATGGAACTTGGGAATGATATCTAAATTTAAACAAGTTGAAATGGTAAATATTAGCTAAAAAATTTAGGACAAAATGTTCTTTTTTAATCAGGAAAAAAAAAAATCACATTCCTGTAATTCCAATTAATCCTAAAATATTATAGGTAGGCCTGGTAGCATTGCTGATTACTGGTGAGTATTTGGTGCTTTCAGTACCAAAACTCTTTGTCCATAGTTAGTGTTTTCTCAAGCTGGAACTTTTTTCCGGAACAGATGAAGAGAATTACTATAGGATTTTATAAATAAAACTAGACCTTAAAGGCTACTTTGGTTCCTGTGTCTGAGAAAAGGTCTGGGCAGCAGAAATGAGGACAGAGCTTGCCTCTCCTGTGCCCTCAACTGTCCAGCTGCTGGACCTAAACAAGCACCAGGATGGAAAAGCAAAGGTAGATCAGGGAGCACACCCAACTGGAGGAGAACTGTCAGGCAGGATGTTGTAATGACTTGCTGACAAGGGGGAGGTGGAAATTGTGAATGAGAGCAGAGCAAGGATGATGCAAACAGCATCTTTCCTGTCTCCTCGTTTGCTTTTTCAATGTAAGGCTGTTGGGAAAGGGAAGGAAAAGGAAGGTATGAATACAGATACGATTTTAGTTTCTGGTGCAGTCACACAGAGCACGACACTGATCCTTTGCAGAGTTGTTGCAGTAATGTAAAAAAATTAAATGTAAACAATATATCTGTAACAGTAGATATAAAATAAGGGATCCCAGGGGCAAGTCATTAATTTAAGCCACTTATCTTGCTTACTGGCAAATTGCAGGAGTATTTTGTCCTCATTTTCTTCTCACTGCCATTCCAGCTCTATTCTCTGTAATGATCTCCCTGCTGTTTTGGCTCTGACTGCTCTTAACCACATACAAAGGTTGTCTTTCTTTCTCCTATCAGTACCATCCCAAGGTACAGTATCAGGAGGGATAAACTACTGACTTTTGCTCTTGCATGAATTTAGGACAGACAAAATAGCAGTACATCCCCCTCATAATCTAGCCTAGAATATTCTCAAACTGCAGTATTTTTAATGCTGAAAATCTGGAGTTAAATGGAGACCAAAACTTTGATTTTTGGACCCTGTCATTACTTTATTAATCACTAATCACCAAAAATGAAATAAATAAATGCTGGTTTTAGGAAAACCAAACTACAGGCTTTGGACAGGTAAATTGTTGGTGATCCTTTCTATAAGCATATGTGTGTCTATGTAAAGATAGGTAGGGAAATGTTCTTAATGATACCTGCTCCATAGAGTGGCGCAATCTGTGGCTTAACAGAGATTTTTTGAAGGAATGTCAAGGTTTCTGACTCGTGAAAAACATTGTGATCACATCTTGCCAAACACACTGATAAAAATCAGCTTTTGTGTTTCTTTATTTCAGCACAAGACTCTTTGGGGATTGCTGGATTGAGAAATGACAGATGTTTCAGCTCTTGCAGTTGTTGAAGAAGGATTGAAAAGGAGAATTAAAAATAATATTTAAGTGCCTAAAGAGAGGTTGACAAACAGAATGTGATCTTTTATATAAAGTCTTCTTTAGCAGGGGATGAAGAGATTTGTTTGCCAATGTACTGAACTAGTAAATGAACAGGACTCTGTTCCTGTCAAATAAAGCTGGAAGATTGGTCAGTTCAAGTGGAGGAGATACTTAGATTTTTATCCCAACATGCAAACTGTGTTTTGCTAAACCATCATACATAAAATGTGCAATGTGTGAAGCCAGTGCATTTTCCCAAAGTAAGGGAAGGGTTATATTTGACCTCATGCCAAAGTAAACATTAAGGTGACTGTTCATGATTTTATTAATGCTTTTAATATAGTAAGTTTATGAATTAAAATGCTAGGTGATAACGAAGAAAAGTAAAATTATGAACACATTTTCATGACCTCTGGCAACTTTCTAGTCATTCATTACAGGTGGGATTATCAAAACCTTTCAGTCTTGGGCTAATGCTCCCATTGTCATTAATGTTTGTCAGCTGGAGAGGGCACCTCTGGCTGCCCTTGTTTTTGCAGGAGATGGGATGATCCAGGTCCATCATTTTTTATCCTTTTTCACACACCCATTTTAGGACTAGCCACAGACTCAAAGTCTCAGGCATGAATACTAGAGTATACACCTATTTGTAATAAAGGATGCAGTCATGCCTAATTTGCATAGCCTAATTGTGCTTGAATGCCCTTACAATCGCACATAACAACCATTGTAATGAAAAAACTAAAATTAGCTTTCCAGGGCAATATTCAAGTTAGTTAAATTTTTAGAGAGGCTTTGCACTGTAGGATTCAGAGCCGGATAAGACACGTGGGTGGCACGGGGCTATAGTCTATCGCACTGATCCACTCTTTTGACAGGTGGTAGATGTCCAGGTTAAGCTATTGCCTGATCGCTATTGACACATTGTGGATAGGGAATGAGCAGATGCAGCTCTCCAGGCAGAGGGATCCATGGGCTGGAACAGAGAGACCCTCTCAAAAGATCTTACAGATGACAATGCTTCAGCTGCAATTTGCATTATTCTGTTTATTATTTATTTTGGTGATAAGGCTAAGTCCTGGAAAGAGTTGGAATCTGCTGTTATACACAGTATGTACACCACCTTTTCAGGGTGTGATGAATACTCATTGTCAGAGAGGCTGGGAAAAATTATGTCACCTCCAAACAGAGGTGGCTTTTTCTTGCAGGCATACTTTTGGAACTAACTGAGATATATCCAGAGATGTATCCAGAGGGCAGAAGTGTGGTGCTGTTATTGCTTCTGGGATAATTTTTCCCTTCCCTCTTCTCTCCTTTTTTTTTTTTTTTCCTGTCTTTTTCTTTCTTTTTGGATTTTGGTTTTTGTTTTCTTGAAATAAATAAATAATAAGGAGGGTATTTGAGATTTAAAACAAAGTTGTAAATTTAAAACAACCTCTCTCCATAATGAATTGTCAGTTACTTATTGATTTTTTTTTAGCTACACAGTCTGTAAACATTTCAAATGAAGTGTGTCTTGCCATGCTGCTCCCCTGCTTGAAGGTAATGTTACCAAAACCCCCTCCAAAGCCGCACGCAAGGGCCATTGCTGGGATGTTTTTGTGTGTGAGGAGGCTGCCACCTGCTCTGGTCCTTGACACCCAGTAGTGCCGTGCGTATGGAAGCAGAAAGAGAGCACGGGAGCTACAAATTTTTTTCCCTTGCTCTTCTTCACTGCATTAGCTTATCAATTTTTGTCATTTTTGCCCTTTCCATCTTGCCTGTACCCAAGAGGTCAGCATGTGAAAAGCACTATATAGTGTAAACATCGCTGTGAAATAGCTAATTTGCCACAGTGGCAGGGGGTCTCATTGCTACTCCTCTACCTCCTTTTTCTTTCAAACATTTGACAGCACTTCCTCCTCCTGCCACCTCCTGACCTGAATCAGGGACACAACATGTGATCATTTGTTCATCAATTATGTAACATCAGCAGGACAGGAGGTTTTCTGGGGTCTGGATCCCCCCGCCCTTTTACCCAAATCTTTCCTCACTTCTAAAACTTTATCATAACACAAGGAAAAATAAAACTGACACAAATCAAGTCGTGCCCAAAGACCATGTGAACATACTGAATGGGGGCAGTAGGAATGAGAGAGAGTGAACAGAAGGGTACGGATGTTTGTGGTTTTAACCTTTTTTTTGGTGTGTGAGTGCTGATTCCCATGTACTGTCTGCACTGAGTCAGTGCAAAGTCTTCGTGCCAGTTCTTAGCCCTCTAGTGCCTGAGTTTTGTCACATCCACAGTTTTCTTTCTTTCTCCTGTAGCTTTTATGTGACCCCCGAGCTCATAATATTCCACACGCTGAGTGTCAGCTGAGTCCAAACAAAGAGACCTTTCTACTCTGGCAGAAATTCGTTAAAGTCTCCGGCATCAGAATTTACGGCAGCTTTCTTTTGAAATGCTTGACATTTCCTCACAATTTCTTAGATATACTTGGTGGGTAAAGTGCGTCATCTTTGTTTGAATTTATCACACATAATAAGCCATTTTCTCCCAGTTTAATGTCATCCCCTCGGTAACCAGGAGGTCGGAGGCAACAACGCAAAAACAGCAAATTTGTCAATGGAATGTGTAAAGCTTAGTATAAATTTATCTTGTCCTAATCCCTTGGCCCCTTTTCATACCATGATTTTTCATATGCATATGAGAATTTTCAGAGTATTGGTTTCTCACACATTTCACTGCCTGTGGACAGAGCTGAAATACAGGCTGAGCTGTCAACTTCCATCAAGGCAAATTAAAAAAAAAAAAAAGGGTTCCATACAGTAAACTGTGCTTCACCCTCCCAACCTCCATGCTCTTTGAAGCTGAACACTGTTCCCTCTATATTCTTCTGCTTGCATAGAACTCGCCAGATTCTCTGCAGAAATAAAATTAAATAAATTCAACTAATTGATAACTTTTTCCCTTCATGAACTGAAGTGAGTTTCACTGAGGCCCCGACGTCCTGTTTTCTAGAATCCTATTTAAATAGAAAGAAAGGAAGAAAGAAAGATGAGAGAGACAGAAAAGAATCTCAGTTAATGCCTCAGGTCATCCACTCAAAGACTTCAGATGGCAGTAAAACTCACAGAACAATTCTCTTTTCCTGGGTGCTCTCTGCCTGTACCTAGCCATTGCTGTGACATTTCAAAGTGAAGATCCGCTGTTGCAGAGGTTACCTAACTGTTTATTCTTAAAATAACTTTGAAACTTCAGGCCTGCTTCGTCTTAGAAATTGGGAAAAGGTCAGTACATTTATTAAAGGAATAAATAGCTGATGTTAACTCTTAAAACAAGGTATCCCTGAAGACATTTACTGTAACCAGGATTTACACTGAATTTTATTAGACCAATTTTGTGTGTTAAAAGAATCCTGTGATACTCCTGTAGTCCCAGGTTTAGTGTGATTTGTCAAGAGGATTCCACACGAGCAGGAATAAACAGAAACAATTCCATAAATATTTCTCTAATTTTTTTAGCTGGGAAAAAATATATCACAAATTTGATCAAAATAGAAAAAAAACAGGCATAGTGATTTATTTATTTATTTATTTATTTAGTTGTGTTGTTCATGACAAGCTGATGGTAAAACAAACCAAAACACAGTAGTAAAGCTATACATCCTAGTTTAATTAAATAAAGTTTTCCAGTCTTAGCTGAGGACTTCACCAGGGCAAGTTCTTAAATGTGAATTTATGAATTTGGAATCCAAAAGAAGTAGCGAAGCAGAAACATATGCCTCAAACATCTACAATACATCATGTATGTTAATAATCCTATGTTATAATCTGAATGTGTTACACCAAACATTTTCAGGGGTGGGGGGGGGGGGGCTTTTTTCAGTTTTAGTTTTTACGTGGACAATGTCCCGTTAAATAGATGACAGGTGATAATACCAAGTAACTTTATAGTCTTAACCACTATGTGATAGATGGACCTCCTCTGCTACATAAATATTAGACCCCAAATATCTTTTGGGTAATCAAAAGGTTTTTATTATATGTTTTCTGGTGGGAGCAGCACAGCAGGAATGGTTCAGTGTCATTTCCTTAGAAACAGTGAATGAGGTTTGAGAGGGTCTGAGACTCAAATAAATAGTGTCCGGTCTCTTTGTTCATTTCCAGTCTCTTAACTAGAAGCACAAAATCTTATCAGGACAGTAATATTTCTGTTCATGGTCTGCTCTAGAGCTAGGAGAGGTAAAAGGACACAACAGTTTAATAGGAAGGAAAAGTTGGCTGAGGAACCACAGGACTTCTTGCCATTCATTTCTTCTGTGACGCAGCTCATCCCTCTCTGCTTTTGTAGTCTTGCATCACAGGTTGTAATATTTAAAGCAAATGAAAGGAACCATTTATTTACACAGAGTTCAGACGTCACAGTGTTTGGTGTCAGTGCAGGTCTCTGAGACAACTTACTGGAACAGACTGGAGAGAAGGACTGCAGCTCGTTTTGACTGCCATCACTGGTGATTACATAATCAAAACAAGTGATGGTCAAATTCAGCACATTCATTTCTCCTTTACAGGGGATCAAACATTTGCCCTGAGAATCAGAAATTAAGGCATGCCATTGGAAGTACTGTACAAACAGTCAAGTACCCAAAAAGATCTTCATCCTATCCTGCAGCACAAGCACTTTGCTTTGCTGGAAGCAATATTAGGAAAAACTGATAATCTCATCTGTTGTGGCAAGTCTCATATTGTTATTAAAAATCAGCCCACAGATCACTGTTTGGGAGCTAGGTTTGTGTTGAGTAATTCCTTATGAAAGGTTTGTAATAGCTGATAAGAAAAAAGATATTTAATATAATTTCACTGGATGCTTCAACTATATTTTTAAAAGAAGAACACAATTTTTTTTTTTCTAATACATGTGACCAAAATCTCCAGAGGGACCATCAGAAATTGATTTGGGGAGCGGAGGGGAGGAATTTATTGATATGGGACTTGTGCTTTTAGATATGCAGTACTTTTTTAGTTACTTAAAGCGTAGTCCTATATGGTCCTGAGCTACTTCCTGATTTTCTCTTTTGTCAAACTATCATATAAAGACATAAATCTATTATATTGCCCTGACCATGTTAAGATTAAAACCAGAGAACTAGAACTGACAAAACACCTTATTTTCTACTTTCTTAGTAGTCTTTTTTTCTAATAGAATGAGCATATTTAATCAACTGACACTGCTTATGTGTATAAATATGTATGGTATTACAACAGGTAGTATGCAGGTATTCATATTTCAAGCCAACATTTTATCTCCTGGCAATCGTTAATGTTCTGAAACGCTCTTTGTTATTCACAGCCTTGTGATCTTACATGGCAACTGGTCTTACTGATCTTTTGAAAACATGCAGAAATCCAGGGTAATTTAATTGATTTAAATTAGGTAAATGCAGTAGGACACTGGCAGGAAACTAGGATGAAGAAGTGAGGATCCACTGATGACTTTCCAGTATTTATTTTGCTGATGGCTGATTTTTGAGGTTATGTTGAACAGTGCTTACCAGGTAAATTAGTGATAACTAAAGATACTTAGTGCTATGAAGACCTTTGTTCTCTTGTTTTCTGTGTGTTCAACCTGCTCAGGTTTTTGGTGGGGTTTTTTTGTTTGTTTGGTTTTTTCTCAAGAAGCGTGTGGCAGAAGACCAAATACATCATTGCATTGCATTGTGTGATAATTCTAACACAGCTGATGACACTGTTATTGCAGGAGGACAGAAACATAATGTGGAAAAATACTCTAGTCATATTTCTGTTGGTTTTTACTGCATTTGAATTCTTACTGAATGATTTTCAGACACAAAACTGGATTTGAAATATTACTGATGCTTCCAATACATGGAAGTAGCTTTGGAAAACATATGACTGATTGGGTGTCAAGAGGGTCAAATATAGAGTCACTATGAAGAAATGTGTCTTGACCTCATGCCACATCTGAGCTCTTGTCAAGTTCTCACCAGTAAAATCCTTTTCAAAGCCTCAAATATGTTTTCCTTCCTCTGGTGTCTAGCTAAAGGTAGAATTGTCTCTAGTAAGTTCCTCATGGCTGAGTTGTTCCGTAGCTCTGTTACTCATCATGTACACAAGCAGGGTCCTAAATCGGTAGCCATTATACTGAAATTGATTTTTCAGTAAAGATAGGAGCTGTTGTATTCCACCCACATAGAAGAGATTTCTGTACATAAAGTGGGAATGTGCTATCCCAGAAATATGTATTTACCTTCTATTCACATCATTCTGTGGCCAGTGAGAAAATAACCACTTCCCTTGGAAGACTGCTGTAACTGAGCAGTATAAGTAAAATAATTATAAATATTTACTTTAGGGGTTTTTTTTAAACCATGTAGTCTATTTATGCATTCATGTAATTTTCAAAATGTCTTGTATCATTTTCCCTGCTATAATTTAATGTGCATATTGCAGTTGCAACAGAGTAGACAAAATTACATGCACTGTGGTGATTGCCTTAAGAAAGCATGCTGGAGACAAATGCTGTGGTAAAGTATTAGTGTAGTATTAGTGAAAAATCACCAAAGACAAGTTACTCTGAGGTTAACCTGACAAATGAAAGGTTTGTTGAGGTCAAAATAATATATCTTACACTGAGAAACTTAATAATTGGGTCCACTTATTTCATCAAAAAAGAAGTTGAGAGGTGATTTGGTTCCAGGGTATAACAGGAAGAAGGAGAACCAAGCCAAAAAAACCCAGTTCTTTAACCTAATGAAGAAATCCATGACAAAAATGTTAATGCCTGGAAGCTAATTAAAAAGACAAATTTGAATAAAAAACATGGCATACATTATGGAATAATTAATAAGAGTCAAATGATTAAAAGATGGAACTATCAGTGGAAAGCCTGAATTTTCCATCTTTTGACTCCTCCAGATAAATACTAATTCCTTCTCTGTAAATATGCATTTTTCAAACACACATTACTGCACTTAACACAATGGTAATCGGGTGAAATCTATTATCTGTGAGACATAAGGATATATTCAAATCTCTGACTCAGAGCATTCATTGTGTATCATTTCAGAAACTGAAAAGATTAAACCCACAAAGTTAATAGACAGACTGTCCTGTCCTTTTATTTTGATAACGATGCAAGTGCAAAGTATATACTTGTGCAGTGTTACTTGATGATAACTCTGAAAGGATGGGACATTCTAGTTTTGGTGTCTTTTTACAAATGAGAGAAATTACTCTTCACCTGATGTTGGGCTTACATGAGAAACTGTGACCTGGTCTGAGTTAGGGGTTTATGGTGTGACCTGAAACTAGCCAATTTTCCTGTTGTTCAAGTCTAATTTTAGAGGTTTTGTAGAATTCTATCTTAAACCAAGCATGAAGCTACCCTGTAAAGATCTTAAAATGGAGCTTGATTAGTTAACTCTTAGGTCCTTGTTGTTAAGGACCTACTTTTACAATTTTTCTATATTACTGGATTTATGAATGGCAGGCATTAAGGGGCTCAGTTACCTAGCAGAAATGATGTAGCACCATCCAATGGCTGGAAGATGAGACCAGTAAATTTGAATATGAAACAATGCCAGTGAAAATTAACATGTCCAAAGGAGGGCAAGAAAGTTGGTGAAATGCCTGGAGACTTGGTAGTGCTGCATTAATGGCTGGACTTGATGATCTTAGAGGTTTGCAACCTTATTGATACTATGATTCTACAGGATGTTTGCCCACTGAAGGTGAATACCAGCAGAGGTGGGATTGCCCTACTTCTTATTGTCATTTTAGAATGTTGGTTTTAAGCAAGAGGAAGTTCTAAGGGTAACATAGGGACAATAGAGTGAAATTTACTGCCTGGAGATATAAAGTCATACAGGACTATCTTATGATTACTTTTAGCTGTAAAGTCTTGGAATCTATCCTGCATATTAAGCCAACATTGTATTTTTACTTTCCTCCCTTATCCCACCTTTTTTCTACATTCTACTTAGAAATGTCTTCACTACTTTATTCCATTCAGATTACTTTAATCAAAGGGAGAGAGCCTAGGTGAAACAGGAAATCTGACCTCCCAAGCTTTAAAGCAGCTGGCTGGTAACATGTGAGAAGTGACAGTAGAGGAGAACGAAAAGACACTAAAAATTTGATTTCATGAACTTCAGATTTATAGATAGCAAGAAGTCAAAAGTAATTATGTATTACTCTGTGTTAATTACTAAATCCTGTAAGTGACAGTCAACACAGAAAATATGCTGCCATTTTTAGTAAATGAAATTAAAACAGAAACTGAAATAAGATACTGAGAATAATCAACGAGATCCTGCTGTCATACAAGTTATAATAATGGTACCTTTCATTCTTCTCTGGGGTGCTGTCTTTTCCTTCTCTTCAGCATATGTGCCCCAGAACAGAGATCAGGCATCTATATAACAGTAATGCTGTTTAACCCAGAATATATGATTAACTGATTCACCTGCTAATGTTGTCACCTGGACCTCTCATAAATATCTCCTCCTCTTTAGGGACATTGCCTTCTGGAGAAGAATACAGTTAATTAATAGATTAATAAAGGGTGGGGGGGGGAAGGTTGTGATCATGTCTTTTGTGTTTAATAGACAGTCTTTCCATGAAAATTACTATATTTTGTTCACTGCTTTGCCCATACCATAAATCTTCATATTGGAGATATACCTTCCTATTTACAAGACAAAAGAGAGGCAGTGTGGAAAAAAATATATATTCATATCTGAAAGTGGAACAGTCGTATTTTTCCTTGAAGGTCTTAAAAGCGTTACAGTGAGTGGGGTGACATCAGGCTGGCAATCTGTCACTAGAGGGGTTCCACAGGGCTGCATCCTCAGCCTTGTGCTCTTCAACATCTTCATTAATTACTTGGACACAGGACTGGAAGGGATACTGAGCAATTTCACAGGTGATACAAAACTGGGAGGAGCTGTTGACTCTCTCAAAGGCAGGAAGCCCTGAAGAGAGACCTCGACGAATCAGAGAGATGGGCAATTACCAACCATATGAAGTTCAAAAAACTGCTGGATTCTGCACCTGGGATGGGACAACCCTGGCTGTACATACAGACTGGGGAATTAGATGCTGGAAAGCAGTGCTGTGGAAAGGGTCCTGGGAGTCCTGGTCGATGGCAAATTGAATCTGGGTCAGAGTGCCCTGGCAGCCAGGAGGGCCAACCCTCTCCTGGAGCACATCAGGCACAGCATCGCCAGCTGGGCAAGGGAGGGGATTGTCCTGCTCTGCTCTGCACTGGGGCGGCCTCACCTTGAGTGTTGGGAGCAATTTTGGGTGCCACAATATAAAAAGGATATTTAACTGTTAGAAAGTGTCCAAAGGAGGGTCATGAGGATGGTGAAGGGCCTTGAGGGGAAGCCGTGTGAGGCTGAGGTCACTTGGTCTGTTCAGCCTGGAGGAGACTGAGAGGAGACACCATCACAGTTACAACTTCCTCAGCAGGGGAAGAGCAGGGGCAGGGCCTGATCTCTTTTCTGTGATGCGCAGCGACAGGACCTGAGGGAATGGTCTGAAGATGTGTCAGGGGAGGTTTAGGTTGGAGGTTTAGGTTGGAGCTTAGGAAAAGGTTCTTCACCCAGAGGGTGGTTGGGCACTGGAACAGGCTCCCCAAGGAAGTGGTCACAGCACCAGCCTGACAAAGTTCAGACTGTGCTCTCAGGCACAGGGTGTAACTCTTGGGGTGTCCTGTGCAGGGCCAGGGGTTGGACTCGATGATCCTTGGGGGTCCATTCCAACTCAGCATATTCTAGGATTCTTTGATTCTGTGATTCAAGATGTGACCACCCTTAAAAACTAGGTATGGAAATTACACCTGGCTTTATGTCAAAGCTGCTTTAGGATGGTGACTTTTTATTGGTATTGGTGATTTATCAATATCTTCTGGCAGACATAAATCAGATTTTATAGGAAGCTCAGAAAAAGAATTACAGTAAAACATAGAATAAATTTCTGTACATTACTGCCAATTTTATCATGACTCTTTGCCAGGGACTTTTCTTTGTGAGTCACTGCCATCAGTTTACTTTTCACTTTCTGCCCAAATGTACATATTGTTATTTAGGTGTGGCAAAGAGGGAGGGTGAATTTATCAGATAAATTCCATAGCACAGACTTCATCTGTAAGAGACAGGAAACACAGGTGTTTCAGAGCACAAATTAATGGATAAAAAGAGGTTCATATACTCAAGTCATTATATTCTTATAATTTTAACAATTTTTTGTTAGATATTTTTCTGAACCAAACCTACAGTCATGTTGATAAACGAAGAAGAGTGAATGAAAGTTCTGTACATTAAATGGGCAAAGATGTCATATTTTTATATGCAATGATTCAAATTACAGAACATTCTTCTACGTGCCATGCAAAGAAAAATTTGGACTTTACAAAAACATGTCGAAGTTGCTATCAAACATGACTCTACAGTTTTGTCTCAGATAAAATTTGTCAGAAAAATCAAATTTGGATTTGATTGAAAATACTAGTAACAGTAGTGAAAATTTAGTCATTGACTACAAGTTTATTTAACTGGCAACAGAGTCTGCTTATTAGAAATGAAAGAAAAAGATTCAGGGAGAGGTGTCCAGGTCCTCTGAAATCACTGGATCTTGTGTGAGAGGAGGCACACAGCCACCTTTCTTGACACATATGCTGTCCCCCACTGTCTGTTAAAAGAACAAAAATAAAATTTGAAAACCCAAAAGATCATAAAAATGGCATGTTTTAAGTGCATGTGAAAGGCTGCTTGTACCTTATGTCAACTTCCCCCCCGCCTCTAAACACCCCCTGCAAGTCAGCATCTGATGTGTGAACCTTTTTCAACCTTGACATGCTAGATATATCAGAGACAGTTTGATGTATTTGCAATAAAAAGGGAACTGCAGCAAGCTGGGACCCAGTGAAATTTACTGTTGTGAAAATGATGGCATTTTGATCCCCTGCAAGCCTCTAGCCCCTGCCGCCGTCATCCAGAATAGCAGAAAAACAGTTGCTGTATAAAGTTTATTGAGGCTTTGGAAAGCATCTGTAACTTCTGGGCGCTGTAATTCCAGTCAGTCTACTCTTTGTGAGAACCCCCAGTGACTCAACAGTAAACTACAGTATGCCTAAAACACAGGCTAGCCAGGATTTTGGAGTGGTGTTGGCCACACATTTCTTCTGATAATAAGAAAGAAAATCAAGATCTTTTAGAAGAAGAGTACAGATTTTATTCTAGACTTCCCCATATAAATATACAGTAATTTAAAAGGTATAAATATTACAGAAACCTCTCTCTTTAAGAGCACGTGTTGGTAACAAATTCTATCTGATAACAACAAATCAGAGGTCTAGAGGTCCTTACAGCTTAATCTACAAAGCTCCCAATTTGAAAACCCAGGACTGTACTATGTTTGTTTTCAAACCAGGTATCCACAGTTTTTTAAATCTTGAATCCTCCTTCACCACTTCCATGAGAAGATTGCTATTAATCGAAGATTAAGATTTTTTCAAAAAGAAAAAAAGCAACAGATTTGATGGCACTGATTAAGGCCAGATGCTGCTAGTTTTAATCCAGCTGAGCAGCACCTTAGCCCATTGGCCAGCAGGAATATAGGATGGAAATTCAGTGCAGGTTTTTAGGGATGACTCCTAATTTTAAAGCCTGCAGTCTAGAGAAAAATAGGAAAAAATGAAGAAATCATTTACTCTAAAGGTTTGACTGGTGGCTAAAATTTCTGTTTATTGTCTACTGCATTTTATGCCTTTGGGAAAATGGCCAGAAAAAAAACATCTAGCTTTGCTTTCAATAATTTTTACCAATATTTTATCCATGACCAGTGGATTTTTTCAAATACCTGTCCAACAGAGCTGGTCTGGATTCTGAGCGTGTTCTCTACTTAAACCATATCTTGTGCACTTGCCATGTGAATGCTTCTTTTTCAGTGTTAAATTCAGCTGCAAAATCAGCAGAGCAAATAATGCCTCCTTGATTACCCAAGAAACAGAGGTGCAATTTCCACAAATACTTCCAAAGGGTTCTTCTGTATTTGTAAGCTATTAGATAAGGAGATTCCAAGGTTCTGCTTGGTTTCTAATTTTAAGTTATCCATATGCACTACAGCAGAAAACCAGCTGAAGAGCATGAACCATCTAGTAAATACAAATCAACATTGAAATAGAAATGTGAAAACTAGAATAGGTTTAAGATGTGTTTGGGACATGCTGAATCTCAAGTGTCAATCTAGGCCATGCACTAGCGATAAAAACAAAAACTAAAACAAAATTAACAAAGTATCTTTTTGTTCAAGTAAGAAAAAAAAAAAAAGAATGACCACTATTAGACTCAACTGACCTGTATTTATTGAGCATCTTTTAAAAATTGTTACAGATAATGATCTGGGAGCAAAACTTGGAGATCTCCTAGCTGACATCAATGTAAAGTTATCCGTGGCCTTTCAAAAAGGGAAAAAGAAATACCTTTATTTAAAAAGATTCACTAGAGTTTCAAATGAGTGCAGTGTGATGAAATCCACAGCTGAGCATCAGCTGTTTGAGATCCCACTGAAGTTGATGTTTACAGGCTAATAGTCACACTATTCAGCTGTTTTCAAACCAAGACTTGTTGCTCGAGATGGTGCATGACTACAGACCTTTCTTATGCTGTTGTGCCGTCAGAGTTACAGCTACTTTCATAATTGTACAGTGTGTGTAGGACTCAAGGAAAAATTTGGGGAGAGATACTGGTTTATTCAAATATTTGCATGAGTTACAGAACTACAGCAAGGGTTTTT
This sequence comes from Machaerirhynchus nigripectus, assembly GCA_013397975.1. Lineage (NCBI taxonomy): Eukaryota > Metazoa > Chordata > Aves > Passeriformes > Dicruridae > Machaerirhynchus > Machaerirhynchus nigripectus. The sequence goes on from VZRQ01002543.1 coordinate 655,406, forward strand.
CTGACCATCTTAAATGGCACTTTCCCCTTTGCTATACATGCTGAAGACATATAGGTGGTGATAAAAAAGCAGCATAGAAACTTACGTAGTTTGGAAGGGCCTCATCTCTCACTGTAAGAAAAGCAAAGACTTTTATCTTGGTGACAAGAGGTCTGCTGGGAGATATAGAAGAAGGCAGTTTCATGAGAATGTATTTATTTCACCATACTCCTTTTTTCTTTCTTAGGTGTAGATATGGAGTATTTGAATACAGCAGGTGAGAACATGGCTGATCTCCAGGACCTCAATGGTTTGGGGTCTAGGTAGTTCTCTAGTGAGGAGGAGTGGGCAGGTAGACAACACATTTTTCTGTGTGAACAGCTAGTTTCAGTGCTGAGTAATTTCATGTTCAGTTCACCTATCTTGGAAGATTTATGCCTAAAAAGGGAAGGTCTTGGCCAGAAGAGGGTGCAAAATTACCTAGCAAGCCAAGACATGTTTTTGTGTATTTTAAAGAAATCTTCATGGCACATAAAAATGTAAAAGTTGCAGTATGCTTGCCAGGTAGCTGTCCCTTAGCTGAGAGGAGCTTTCTGTGCATCTACACTTCACGTATCGTAAAAAAACATCAAGACAGAATGTGATAACACTAAAAGCAGTGCTCACAATAAAAAACTTCCTCAGTGCTGAAAAAGTTATCAAGAAGATAGGCAATATTGATATAGCCTTCTCTGTACTACATAGGCTATTTCTGACTGATACATAAATGATATGGAATGCATTCTGGGCCTCTTCAGGTAGACTTTTATCTGTAAAATAAATATTCGTATAAATAGATCTCTCAAAATCCTGTGATATTTTGTAACAACGTTGTCATATCTCCAAAGTGACAGTATGATAACTTTCTTCACACTGAAAATATACCTAATAGTACCCTGTGACTCCGTAGCAGAATTAAAAAAAGAAAATTAAAAGTAAGATGGTATTCAGCATAAGTCAGAATGGTAGTCTGCTCCTCAAAGGATGGACTCTGAGGAAACCTACAGGAGTGTCTCCATCATATCAGAATGACTATGTATTTGGAAAAACATCAAATAATGATTAATTTTATTACTGATTAATTTGTTTCTCAGATTGTAAAAAAATATTTTTTAAATTTTTTACTGCATCACATAAATTTAAGTTACTCACTGAACAACAGTGCTAACAGTGTTTCGACCTGAGACCCTTCAAAGAGGATATTGTTTTGAGTTTGACATTCAAACTTTAAAAGCCAATCTGTTTTGGTGGGATATCTCTTCCTTCCCTTCATGAGAGAAAGCATTTCAGAGAGAATTGCTTTGAGGGTAGCACCAATTCTTAATTAATTAGCTAGGGAGAAAGAAAAGATAGACTACTCATATACTGTAGTGCTTTAGCCCCAGCCAGCAGCCAAGCCCCATGCAGCCACTCACTTGTTGGAGTCCAAGGCATGCCCCTGGCAGCCCTGGCAGGTCAGGGAGCCCCGGAGCCCCTGTGACGGGGTCCCAGACCCTGGCCAGAAACCAAGAATGAAAGAGTTTTTGATCTTAGTCCATGGGAAAAATTAACAACACTGCGAGAAACATTACAAAACATTAGAGTTTAAAATAAGTAGTGGTTTAGTGTGTTGCAAGGTAAAAAAGTAGATTTTAGAATTTTTAGAGTAAAGATAAAACACTTAAGATGGAGGATTTTGGGCGTTACCCTCTTCTTCTTCTTCTTCTTCTTCTTCTTCTTCTTCTTCTTCTNAGAGATAAGAAGAAATAAACAACTTGAAACAACATCTGCAGGCGTTTCTCATCTGTTCGGGCTCAAAGGTAAAGCTTCACAGAGGCCAAAAAGATAAAGGACTTGTGTGGAGTCCTAACTCCCACACTCACTCACTCCCCCACCAGCAGAACTGGGGAGTGAATTGGAAGGGTAAAACATGGAAAACTCGTTGGTTGAGATGAAGACAGTTTAATAGGAAAAGCAAAAGCCACACACAAGAGCAAGGGAAAACAAGGCATTAATTCACTATTTTGCATGGGCAGGCAGGTGTTCAGCCATCCCCAGGAGGGCACAGCCCAATCATGTGTAATGACTATTTGCAAATACAAACACCATCACTCCAAATATCCCCTCTCTTCCTCCTTCTTCCCCACACTTTACATATGGAGCATGATGTCGTGTGGTCTGGAATATCCCTCTGGTCAGTTGGGGTCACCTGTCCTGGCTGTGTCTCCTTCCAGCCTTCCAAGCACCCACACTTTCCTTGCCAGTGTGGCAGTTTGGAAATCAGAAAAGGCCTTGGCTCTGTGCAAGCCCTGCTCAGCAATAACAAAAACATCTCAATATTATCAACCCTGTGCTCAGCACAAATCTAAAACACAGCCCCATAACAGCCACTGTGGAGAAAATTAACTCTATCCCAGGCAAAACCAGCACAATCTTTTTTTCTACAAGATACCACTGTAAGTCCAAAAGTATGTTTGATGTAATACACCATTTCACTATAGGAAAAATGAATGTACTGTAACACCATTTCCCCCTCTTTCCCTTGCTTTTAGGGTTTCTTCTGGTGTAAAAAACCAAGAATAATAACTTCAAAGTTGCTTTACAGCAGTGATACAAAGACAAGTGGATATTAATTAGGCTATGACTGGGTTGTTCTTTATCATTCAGTATTTTCTGAGAAGTTCTTAGGTGGCTATAGCTGAAGCAGAAGAAACCAGTCCAAGCCCTAACTATATGTACAGCTGGGTAAGATATCATAGTCTTATATAAATAAAATACTTTGGGTTTGTTAGAAAGATTCCTTCAGTAAGTAGAGTACCAGTAGTCATGAAATGCAGAAAACATTAGCAGTGAATTATAAATTTACATAAGATAAGGGCAAGCAGAGATTTATTTCACTTTCTTTCATAAAGCAGACTCTGGAGGGTTAGTATTAAGGTAAGCAAAGATCCTTCCTGATTTGCACGTAAAAATGTAGTACAGCAAGTTTACTGTTTTTTATCTAGCAGGTGAAAGGTTAAAAGCAGCTCTGTACCCAGAAAAGAAAAATATTTGCAAAAGAAATGTACTGAGGAAAGTGCACTTGAATTTTTAATTCTTCTTTGTACCTTTTTGGTCGTCTTCTCCTGTAGTGGAAGACTGCTGATGAGACTGCTTGTACTTTTGCCCTCATGAGACCCTAGGCACAAATGCTGTCATTTAAAGCGTATCTACCTCAGCATTAACCTGTGGCCATCACAAATAAAAACAGTCTGGTTGTTCTGAAGTGTTCTAGCAGTGTTGTTGTTTTCCTGGAAAACTCAAAATTATAATTCCTGAGAACAAGGACTTAGAAACCCTCTAGAAATTGTGTTACTCTCCAGTTCTAGGTTATGTCTATTTCTCTTGATGTTTGAGTATATGAAGGTGTAGGAAATAAGAAGACTTGCAGAAATGAGTAGTTTCTGGTGCTAAAAGTACATAGTGCAAAGATGTGTTCATCTGTACTGAAGCTGAACATGCAGCCTCCGAAGAGATCAAATCCTGCTATGACGTCTGTTCTGAAACAGAACCCCACACGTAATGAACGGGCAAGTGGTACTTAATCAGTGACTTACTTTACATAGGTAGATATGAGTCCAGCATGCTGTTGTTTTTCCCAAGTATATTTTTCTTCGATGGGGAAGAGGATTTGTAATCACACATCCTTGTACGTGATTTCCTATCAAGCTGATCCCACAGAGCAGATGCCTATCACTATCCCCAGCCTGTGGATTTAGGTCCAGATCTTTAAAGTCGTCTGAGTAAATAAAGTAATAGGAAGGGATCAAGAGGGGTTTACGTGCAGTGCCTCTTGTGAAGTCATACATCATGTAAAATTTCTCTCAACAGGACTTACATTGTTGCTAAATCCTCATCTATTTTAAGTTTGACTCCCAGTTCCTTGAAAAACCACTGTCTATGTGTTGGTGTTTTTCATCTGAGAGTCACAGTCTTCCTGCAGGATCTGGGCTTTGCAACGAGAGATTGTGGGGACTGATAACAGCGAAGCACTGCCAAGCCTTTTCTCAGCTCAGTGCACTAGAATCTTATCTGTCTGATCCTGAGAAGTTGTGTTACCTCTGTTACCTGTATGCACACTTTTTTCCCTCTTTTTCCATCAGGTATTCCATGTCCAAGACAGACTAAGCTGATGTTACTCCCCTCAGGCACTTCTGAGGCACCACTAATACCCTGTCTCTCTCTGTCTCCCTCTTGCACATTACAAGCTTGGAGGGGCAAGTTCTGCTCTTCCCCTGGCTCCATTTCCCCAGAGGTTCTTGCTTGTGGAAAACAGCCTGTGCTTGGAAGGGCTCCTTGTGATGCCTTAGGATTTTAGCTTTTATATTTTTCATCTATTTTTAATTCTGAAATTCTTTAGTGTATAACTCTAAACTCCATATACAGTGTTAACTACTGTTCTCCCATTTTGTTGAGACAAAACAATTCCTCTCTAGGCCTGAAACTCAAGGACATCTTACTGTCTTAGGCCCCAAGAAATGTAAACAAAAGTGAATTGGGGGGAAGCAAACTTGGAGTAAATGACTTCATTACCTGAATGTGTATTTGGAGGATTAACCCCTGATATGCAAATGGACCAAACTTATAAAAGTATGGAAACCTGTGACCCGTCGTCCATTTTTGGGTGTAGCCCCTGGGTAGGCTTCGTCTGCCCTAATGTACCTGAAGGCCCTTAAATAAATACAACTACTTTTTATTCTCTTAATTTTGTCTAGCCTCTGTTTCTAGGTAGTCCCAACAAGGCATCACTTGCTTGCCCCACAGAGAGCTGCCACCTTTGATCTTTCCCTGTATGCAATACAAGCACAGGGCACGCACGAGAACGCATTTCACGCACCACTGTCGAAGAAGCACAGTGGAAAAACTTCTGGAAGGCAAAAAGTTCTTGTCTTAGATATGTATCCTACTTTGGAAAATATTCCATGCTACCACACACCTTTTATTTTTCTTCTGTGTGCAATCAGTACTGATCATCGTTTTGCAAGTTCTCTCTCTTTGGGAAACCGGGGCCGCTTGGCCTGTGTTCCTTCTGCTACTCTCTGGGGCTCTGTGGATATTCCTTGCCAGACTGCAAGGGATGTTATTTCAAGCTGAAATGCTTTCTTCAAACAGAAGAATGCATGAGCCTGGTCCTGGCTACACATGTACATTGTGTTAATGCTTGGGAGCACTGGCCCTGAAACAGATTCAGAAGACTAACATAAAATAAATAAAATTATATAAAATTATAAAAATCCTGTTTCTGCTTGTAACCTCAAAGTGTTCTTGAATGTGGTTTTGGAGATGAAAATACAAGTCAAATTTTTGAGTTATTTGACTCGTGGTGAGGTAGGGAACAGATTAGACTAGGCTAGACTAGTTCTGCTATGTTCTGCATGAAAAATTATGACCCATGTCTGAGGGCTCTATCCAGGAGAGAAGCTGTCTGCAGTGCAGGCCCCAGGCTCATCCAGCAAAGAGAGTCAGAGAAGGGCACAACTACAACATCACTGAGGCGGAGACTGAATGCCCCAGGGAAATGAACAAGTATTGTTTGTCCCAGAAAGTTTTGCAACCATTTAGTTCTGGAGCACCTCCTGCTCCAGTCTGAAGGCTTGATCTTTGAGCCAAGATCTTTGATCTCCTAGTGTCAGAGAGGAGGGAGTTTGCCATCCTGTGGAAGCCCAGCAAAACTGGATAAACACAGAAGACTCTTAAAAAACCCACAGTATCCATGTGTTTTTTGCAAATGTGTTTAAGTGGACAAGTGATCTCAAGATGACCCATAGCTTCACCCCCATCAGAAGGTACATGCCTCCTTCCTACAAAATGACAGAGCCAATGCCCAAGCTGACAAAATTGCCCATTCTGTCCTTTCTCCTGCACAGGGCTGGGAAGAAATGTCATCACGTATTTCCTCAGCAAGTAGTGGTAGGGAAAGGAGGAGGGAGTGAGAAGAATCAAATTCAATAATATCAAATAGAATAGAATAATTGAGTTGGAAGGGACCTACAATGATCATCAAGTCCAACTGCCTGACCACTTCAGGGCTGATCCATAGTTAAAGCAAACTACTAAGGGTGTTGTCCAAAAGCCTCTACAACACTGACCAGCTCAGGACATTGACCACCTCTCTCGGGAGCCTGTTCCAGGGTTTGATCACCCCCTGGATAAAGAAATGCTTCCTCCTGTCAAGTTGGAATCTCTCCTGATGGATGCAGCTTTGAGCTGTTCCAATGCACCCTGGCTCTGAACCCAATGAAGAAATCATTACCTTCCTCTCTCCTTGCCCTTCTCAGGAAGCTGTAAAGAGCAATGAGGTCATCCCCAACCTCTTTCTTTCCAAACAAGAAAACCCCAGTGTCCTGAGCCACTCCTCACAGGACAACCTGCCAGCCCCTTCCACAGGTTTGGTGCTTTCCTCTGGATGCATTCAGGGACCTTCACATCCTTTTGAAATTTTGGGGGCCCAGAAGCACACACAACACTCAGGGTGAGGCCACACCAACACCAAATACAGCAGGATAATCCCCTCTTTGGAGTGGCTGGTGAAGCTGTGTTTGATGCATTCCAGGACACAGTTTGCCCCCTGGGCTGCCTGGGAACACACAGCTGACTCCTCTTGAGCCTCCTGTCAGCCCCAGACCCCTTCTGCAGGGCTGCTCTTCAGCCACTCCACACCCAGTTTAGACTTGTGCTCATTAATTTGGGAAAAGGTTATCCCAAAGTGACTAGTAGGGACACCTGAAACTTCAAGTCAATCTGAGCATTAGTTTTCCTGTTGGATAGCTGCTTAATGATAATGAACTGCAACAAAATTTCAGATCCTCTTGGCACTTCAGATGCAATGAGGTTTTAATTTCAAGTTATTATATATGTGATTATCACACAAAAATATAACACTAGCATCTTATATAATAAAATTAAAATAATCACCTTAACAAGAAAATAATATGACAGATGATAAATAGTTCTTACTTCCGTCTCTTTATATATTGTAGGGTATTTAGGTCTTTTGGAGGATGGACTTGTTAAAACAATTCTGCATCTCACGTTAAAAAATGTTTGTCTAGATTGATAATAGAAATTATTTACTCCAGTCATCACTCTTTTAAGACTCTTTGAACATAACTTTGTTAGATTAGAGGTAACCCTTAACAGCACACATTCTGTAACCGTATCCTCTACTAAACCCATTTAGCATAGTGCTTTTCTAGCAGCAGTGGCCTCAGAAGAATTTAGTTAATGAAGGAAGATATTAAGAAGTCAGTATTTTACTGAACTAAATAAGGCTACTTTGCCACGACTTCTTGGAGACAACTTTTTGCTGCAAAAGTGAGTTACTTACAGGAGCAATGGTTACACTCTGTGTAGCTGTAGTGCCTTCAAGAAGCTGCTTGCTTTAGGTGCAGGCAATACTTACTGGAGATGCACAGCAGAAAATACTGATGTTTGAAGCAAAGGGAAAGTTGTATATCTAAATACAGACATACACCTAATGAGCCACTGGAAAATCAAGTAATAAATCTCTGCTCAAAATCAGAGGCTATCCACATATTCATCCTGAGTTAACAGTTCTGGAGTCTGACTGCAGGCGGTGTTTACTCATGTTTCCCAAGTTCCAGGAGTTGCCAATCAGAAGGAGACCATTAACCATTGAGGAAATAATTAACTGACGAATTCACAAAGCAAAATGACCAGTAGCTTGAATCAGAAGATTTCCCTTTGGTATCCATCTGTACACAATGTTCATTTAGCAACCCCTGCAAAATGTCATGCTTAATAGGTGGGGAAGGTTGTTTCCTTTTCTGCTTTTGTTACTGAAATACTAAATGGTAAATATTTCAAGGTACTCCGCAGTACTTCTCAAACACTTTCTCATCATTACTTCATCACTTATGTAATATACTATACCAAAACTCTCAGAACATGTCATAAGATCCTACTCATTATTGGGCTAATTTATTCATAAAACTATTTTGCTTATGAGACTGTGCTACTGTCAGTAGGTCAAAGACCAGCTGCCACTGAATGCTAAAACAATTGTATACAACTGTCCTCACATTTCTCCTGAGTTTAAAACTGGATCCCAGCTAATAGATTTTTATCTTTGTTTATGGTAGGAGTGGATGGTTGGAATCTTATTGTCTGTCATAAGTCCTGTGCTCACCTAGTTAAGTCCAAAGTTCACACTTGTAAATGATAGAAGATTTTATAAAATTTTATTTAATTTCTGTGTTTCTTATTAAAAAAAAGTTAATTTGACTGTATATAAAAACCAGCAAAAATGGCAAACAGCATGAGTAATGGCTAACAAGTTGCGATTTAAATACCAAGGAGATAAGCACCATCAGGAAAAAGACTAAGGATATCAAATTTTGTTATGCCTCTAGGGATAGGCAAATTTTTCTCTTCTATATAAGACTTTATATAAAACTCTGCTATTAAGACATCATTGTTATATTTCCTTTTTAAAGAGATGGGTTTTATAAATGTAGATTGTTGGGGGCTTGGGATTATAGGTTGGCTTTTTTTTTCTTAGCACAACTGTCTGCACACAAAAGAAGCCTAGGAGCATAGAAAGCAAATTGCTAGCTAATTTTGACAAATAAGCCACACAGCATAATCATTTAAACTTTTAGAGTTCACTTGAACCCATCTGACTTCCAGAAATGGATTTCAGGCAGTTCAGAGAAGCCTACTTCTTGTTTGCACACACATGAAAATCCCATTGCAGGAAAGGCATGCAGACTTATTAAGGCTAATATTAATTTTATTGCATATATCTCTTACCTATGATATCACTGTTGATTTTATTCCATGTATAATTGTTCTGGAGGAAGCTGCAATTGAGGATATGATAAAGAAAAAGAATAATCCTTATTGTTCAAGTTTCCCAAATGCTTTTTCATTGTATGCATTTAGAATTTTGATACTACAACCCTACAGTGTAGAATATTTTAAAGAACTTCCCACACATTTTTGACTGTAAATACTTTAATATTCAGTTTTTGTAAAAGAGCTAGATAATATTGGCTACCTTGCATTCTTCTTTGTTTTTTTAATTAATTCAAAGTAGGATCTGTCTACTGGGATTGCAAACCAGAGAAATTACTCTAATTGTTCTTATCTTCAGTTGCACACAGATTTAAAAATGCTTGGTTTGTGCAGTAGTTGCTGACCCATTGACTTCATAGGAAGGAGTCTCATCAGCTTTATTAGGTGTTGGGTTAAGCCAAGCTTTTTCTGAGTGAGAATGGTCTTCATAGGCAAATACACATCCCAGCAGTTACCCTGCGTTTCATACCAAATTCTGCAATAATAAAGATCCAGTTCCCAAAAACATCTTGTATTCCATCTCCATGAGGGCAGAGCTGATGGTCTATAGCAGTCTTAATTCCCATCCCTTGCTGTTCTAATGTTAGGTGGTTTTGGTGTATGGAAACCTCTGTTGAAATACACCACCATAGACCTTTCACAGAGGAGTAGAGGTAAATGTCCTGATGTTTTCCTGGCGCTGCATTTCAAGGTGTATCTGCTCTACAAAAATAGATAAACATCAAACCCCACATGTATAGATACACCTCCATATTCTAGGTTGTTTTTCTTAGCATTCTTCTGTGTATCTTTAGCAGAGAAATCTATTACTGTCCCATGACATTTCCTTAGAACATTCAAATCTTGCCTATGTTGAAATTATATTTTATTATATATTATATTACTAACCTAAATGCGTATTTTTCTATGCAAAACAGAGGCATGTGCAGGTTTAAAAGAACCTTGTTTGTTCCTGGATTTCTACTTTATGTACTAAACATGAAAAAAGCTTTAAAAAGTTATGTGAATGAAAAATATTACAGAAGAGTAAAAATCTAGTTCTGTCTTTAAACCTCCCACACTGCAATTGAGTACAATTCCAACAAGCCACAGGTGTACACCATATGCATAGGTGAAAATGTGATTATGAGAGGTCTGATGACAGTTCTGGGTCCACAAAGCATTCATCTCAATATAAACATCTGTTATGTATTCAAGGCAAAACTGTGCAGAATATAGAGCTATAATTGAGGTTTTAAATGCAGAGATATCAGGAAACTCCAGGTTATTGCCCCAACAGGAACTCAAATTTGATCACATTATAAAAAGATAGTATTTTTTATTAGTGTACATGATGTTAGGCTTCATGCCTTATTATACTGAGATGGAATCGCTTCAGCTCAACAGAGTGTAGGGACTCCTGACTTGGAGTGATGCACTTATTTCTCAATTATGGGATTGAGGCACTCTTCTGGCAGAGGGGCTCTAATGAGCTGGGCTGTTGTTAGCTGTCAATATACATTGTGAAAATCCTGTGGTTTGATTGGCTGCTCCCTGTCATAAACCAGCAATAAATATGATGTGCCCAACTTCTGTATTCCTCTGCTGACAGCTGAAGTTGCCAAATCCTTTGCATTATATATAAAAGACCCTGTTATCAGATGCTTATAATTTGGCCAAACTTTATCCGTGCAGGATTAAATTTCCTGTGCCTTGTGTCTGCCTTTAGGCGAATGTCCTTTTTAATTTCTTCTAAAACCATTTCTGAAAAAGAAATAAGAGGAAACTATATTAACCACACAAGGTCTCTTCACAGTTCTCTCTTCATGTCTTGCTGCATTTCCAAAAGTACAGCCTGAAAGGCAAAGAAAAGTCATGCTAAACTGCTGGGGACTGAAAATCTCGGCTTTGTGCAGTTGAGCAGCCTGGGACAAAAGAGGGCATATCATCTTTCTTATTTTCTTTGGCATTTTTATTCTTCTAACCCCAGATCAGTCACATGTAAACAGCACTAAAGACTCACTCCTACATCAGATCAAATAGCTTTTCGCAGTGTCATTCTTCTTGAGATATCAACAGTATATATAGAGTTTTGTGGGTTTTTTAAAACAAATAATATAAGAGGAATCCTCTTAGCACCAAGGTGTCTCAGACTAAAAGCTTACCGCGCTGTCTCAGATGCAATAGCTCAATATCACTATTAATCAGAAAAGAAGACACCAATATGTCATTTTGGAAGCCTAAACTGTCTTCATGCTCAGTAGCTGAGGTTTTGATCACTGTTTTAGTCATTGAGATTTGGACCTCCATTCTAATGAAAATACATTCTAAAGATAATGATTATATAAATATCACTGAGAGCAGTCAGGTGGAATCTTTTGAGAAGATTAAAAATGTGCCTTCCTTCCTTCCTTCCTTCCTTCCTGCCTTCCTGCCTTCCTTCCTTCCTTCCTGCCTTCCTTCCATCCTGCCTTCCTTCCTTCCTTNTTCCTTCCTTTCTTCCTGCCTTCCTTCATTCCTTCCTGCCTTCTTTCCTTCCTTCCTGCCTTCCTTCCTGCCTTCCTTCCGTCCTGCCTTTCTTCCTTCCTTCCTGCCTTCCTTCCTTCCTTCCTCGTTAGGCCATTTGTTCACACAAGGATGGGGTTTTTGCTAGGCTTGCCAGTGAATGCCAGCTGATGTTCTGTTTGGTGGAAGAATATCACCCTTGAGAATAAGACTATAACCCATATCCTTAGTAGTGGGAACACAGTGGCAGGGAGGCTGCACTAAACTGTGCAGGTTAAAGCTCTAACTTTGTGAGTTTTTACTTTACCAAGACAAAAATCCTGCACCAAAAAAAATTGGGTGCAAAATTTTCCTAAACTTTTACTTCAAGAAAAGATAGAAGTGACATTTTTTACCAAGCCTTTCCAGAAAAAAATAGCCAATTTTAACCCCTCCAGCCTTCATTAAGAGATTTCCCTCCCTCTACCCTACCTCCACCATGCACCCATCCATGTATCTTTGTGAACTGAGTAGAAATTAAAAGAGAATTTGACTCTGTGTAATGAAATCTATTTTTTCCTCAAAAAAGCCTGTCACGTTACAAATGCAAACTCTTT